>KV424641.1:22255-98910 GCA_001632445.1 Peniophora sp. CONT | reverse complement strand
CTTGGCCAACGAGCTCGCGACGCCGGAGCGGGCAACCGCAAGGGATATTTACAACTAGTATATATAGACATGTCGTCGTCTACCTCAATGTCAGTGTGCTCTTCGTCTTGAATCTTTAGCGCAATGTCCAACAACGAAGTAAACCCTTTCTCCCCGATGCCACTTCCCAAGACGCCGCTGGGAAGATACCGCGTTCTGAGCCCTCGGGCCGGCGTCCGGGTCTCTCCACTTGCTTTAGGGGCTGGTTCGATTGGCGACAAATGGGCCAACTTTGGCATGGGGGCTATGGACAAAGAGAGCAGTTTCAAGCTTCTTGATGCGTACTATGAGGCTGGCGGCAACTTCATCGATACCGCAAACAACTAGTAAGCATAGACCTCTTTTTGCTGCTTCACAATTCACTCATCCGGAATGAAGTCAGGAGGAGACTTCCGAGAAGTTCATCGGCGAGTGGATGGAGGCTCGCGGTATCCGCGATGAGCTGGTTATCGCCACAAAGGTCCGTTCGATTTTCTCAACGTGTTTGATATAGTAGTTGCTCATAATCGGCAGTACACAACGCAGAACAAACGTACCAACGACTCCGTTGGAATCAAGATTAACTTCGGCGGAAACAGCACCAAGAACATGCATGTCTCGGTTGATCAGTCGCTTCAGAAGCTACGCACGTCGTACATCGATATCCTATACGTCCACTGGTGGGACTGGAGCAGCGGGTATGCAACGTCAATACCTTCGAAGATATGTTATTGATGAGGAGTGTATAGTGTCGAGGAGGTCATGAACTCCTTACACAACCTCGTCGCTTCCGGCAAGGTGCTATACCTCGGTATATCGGACACGCCGGCCTGGATTGTCGCAGACGCCAACCGATACGCTCATGATCATGGCAAGACCCCGTTCGTCATCTATCAAGGCCGCTGGAATGTCCTTGCCCGTGACTTCGAGCGGGAGATCATCCCCATGGCGCGCCGCCTTGGTCTCGCGCTCGCACCGTGGGATGTTGTTGGCGGGGGTAAGATTCGCACGGACGCCGAGGAGGATGCACGCCGCAAGACGGGCGAGAACGGTCGCACCATTCTCAGCGGAAACTGGGAGCGCAACGAGGATGAGAAGAAGATGGCGTCGACGCTGGAGAAGATTGCTGGCGAGATCGGCGCGAAGAGCATCCAGGCCGGTCAGTCCTCACCGATCTACCACTCATGCACCCGACTGAACCTTTCTCAGTGGCAATTGCCTACGTGCTCCAGAAGACGCCATATGTGTTCCCAATTGTCGGCGGTCGCAAGGTCGAACAGTTGAATGCGAACATCAAGGCGCTCGAGATTGCCCTGACGAAAGAGCACATCAAGGAGATCGAGAGTGTCGTGCCGTTCGACCTCGGATTCCCCCATAACTTCTTTGTGAGTTATCATTGCGAATGCAAGAACGTGTCCCAGTCATTGACTTGCATCACAGGGTCGTGAGGAAGACGAGTCGCTTAACCCTCTCATGTATATGGGTGGTCATTTCGACCGCTGGCCGCTCCAACAGCCTCTCGTGCCGAAGAAGAACTGAGGTCTGGAAGGACTTGTACATGTAGAACTGCGGTTGGACGTCAACGATGTAGCATAAGACAATTGCATGTCTGTCTCTTTGAATGGTCGCACAGCACAAGCCGGATCTGTGAGACCGGGTTTGTCTCACGGGGAAGATGTTCTAAAAATCTATGAATATCTTGAGTCAGTTATGCGAGACTGGGAGATAACTATATTATGACCTCGACTTGTCATATACTGCGCATATATGGCACCCATGCATACCGCGCAGTCAGATGCATTTGTTTACCCACGATATCGAACGGCGCTGTAAGCTGCGAGGTCCTGGCGCTTGCCGCTAACCCATACCCAAATGAGACCCCTCTATCATTTCATAGACATGGCAGAAGTGCAACGAAAGCGACCTGCTCATGACACCCAAAGCATGCATTTTCGGATATGGACGGAGCGAGCGGATATGGACGGAGCGAGCGCGCGGGGTAGTCCATCATAAGATACGAGCTTGAACAGCAGGTCATCTCTGCTAGAAACTTATGACGTCGTTCCAAGTATTGGTCGAATGTGTTGTGTCGAGCCAAGCAAAAGAGTCGATGAGCAAACGCGTCTGGGAGATGGTGGTTCGGAGCAAGACTTGATCCTGGTGCGCGACGCGCCGCCCGTCGGACTCGGAGACTCGGTAACTTGATGAAAAGATACATAACATCTCGCTCGTATGAGCTGCCTTACCTCGCTGCGCTCTACCGCACATCGCACTCTGCAGGCTACCAGCACCTCGCTTTATGGCTTCGAAATTAACTACTGAGACGTGAAGACATCTAGATAAACTTGGAAGATGGCCTTTGTCATCGGCTCAATGGTCTAGTCGTATGATTCCTGCTTCGGGTCTATCCCGTACGATTCCCGTACTCGCATGCAGGAGGTCCCGGGTTCAATTCCCGGTTGAGCCCCTTGATGAGAGATGTTGGCAATCCTTTTGAATTCACTTTTCATCAAGGGGATCGATGGGAAATCGAAGGAGAAGGTTTGAACGTTTTCTCATTCGTTTATGCTTGCAATGACCGATGAAGCACGTCACAATGAAGACCAGGTCCATGGGTATAAGGCTCATGAAAGATAGGGTAACCCAGATTGTATTTGCGGGTACAAGCCACCCTTAGTTGTCTTCTCATCATGGGGCGTCGTGCCGCGAGCTGCCACTGCCACTGACCCGCATTCAGCTTCGACGTCACGAATTCATCTCAACGCATGTGGGTCCAAATAGCTGGTATACAGGTATTTACTGCTCCCGAGATGCAAACAACAAAGGATGCTCCGGACAAAGATGAAGCAACGGACTGAGAGCGTGGGCGGGAGAAGCAATCGGAAGGTTGATTTCGTCGTAAAGCGATCCGGAAAAGGGTTTGTCGGGCTCAAACGGCCGGCGCAGAAACGTTTTCCTGTTGGTTTCCCGCTCCCCTGGCTTTGTTTCTTTCTCCGTCACACCCCGCCCCGAGGTGTTGGATCTGGCCCGTCGTTCCCGGATTGTTTACTTCGGATGGACCACGGCTCGCAGAACTATCACTCGCTCTCCCATGCTCTCCACCCACCTTCCATCCGGCCTGCGGACGCCTATGCCAATGCGGGGTACCCGCCCTCTGCCTATCAAACCAACAGCGGATCTGCACAGAAGCGGGCCAATGACGAAGAGGAAGAGGACGAGGAAGACGAGGCGGTAGAGGAGGAGCTCGAATATTCCAAGAATTCTCATACGTCTCACGGCGGCGCAGGACATCCACAGTAGGATACATTATATCCCTACTTGTGTGCTAAATTGGCTCATCGTGCGTCAAGGCCTGCGACATCGACGTCGGGCCAGGACTCGTTCATACATCACCCGGCGTCTTCCTCTGCCACACAGAGTGACGGCCAGTCTGAGAAGCGTAGGCCAGGGCGTCCAAAGGGCTCCAAGAACCGCAAGCCGCGCGACAGCCCGACAGCGACCAAGCAGCCTCAGTACCCTACGCCGTCTACGGCCGCGCCGTCGATCCCAGGCATGCCTGCCCAGAATCAGCAGTACTACGAGTTTCAATGGAGGGTCTTAAACCTGTGTTCCGAGTTCTATGGTGCTGCTGAAGAACTTATCGTATGTAAAAGCTCACTGAAGTTGCTACCTTGGCGTGCTCACACTGGATTTAGAAGGGAACACCTCCCTCCATCATACAGCAAACGTATCAACACGGCCCCGCGGCCAAGGTGAACCCGATGGAAATGCTGAACGAGGCTCGACGCGTTTGCGATGAACTGGTATGCAGTCTCGAATGACTCTGACATTGATCGCGAGCTGAATGATGTCTTCAGCTAGCAAATCCTCAGCAATTAGTGGGCAAGGCGCCACCAGTCGTGTATAACCCATATTCGGCTCCTTCGGCTCCTGCACCCAGCGCCGCACCAACCGCATCGGGAAGTAAGCCACCCCAATACGGCATCCCTCTTCAGCCCGCCTACTACGCTCCTGGTACGGCATACCCTGGTTACGCACCAGGCGCAGCGTACTATCCGTACCCGTATCCTGCGACGTATTCTATGCCTCCGCCGTCAGCGACTCCAGCGAAGCATGATGCTCCGGCTTCAGCACCTCTGCCAGTTAGCAGACAACCAACGCCAGCCTCTGCGCCTGCGCCTATGCAAGCGCTACAAGCCGCTCCTGCGCCCGCACCCGCACCCGCACCGCCTGCGTCTACGTCTGCTTCTGCGCCGCCTCCTGCCACTGCTAGCGCTTCGGGGACTTGGGCTGACGATGAAATCGAGAAACTCAAGCGCTTGGCCGAGCAAAGCAAAGGTACGAATAGTATGGGAGATGTCAACTGGGACTGGGTCGTCCAGTCTTGGGGTCCTTCGCGGTCTCGGTAGGCCTATTCTTACCCAATTCACGAAGATCATACTGCTGACGTACTTTGCAGACACCAGATCTTGCTTAAAGCGACATCACTCGGGCTGAAGGAAAGCACTACCCGACCAAACCAGAAACGAAAGCGCGAAGACAACACAGGCGAGCCCGAACTTCGCGCAGCACCCGCGCCTCCATCCGCACAACCCTCACTTGCGCTGCCGCCACCCGTATTGTCCGGGCCGGGGTCAGCCCCACCGCCTCCGCAAATGCCAGCACCAACACAGAATAGCAATACGTCGTCACCCGCAACACGTCCAGCCAGCGGCAGCGCCATGCGGCCATTGTCAGCTTCGACCATTACTCGGCCGGCGAGCGGTAGCGTGAGCACGTCGAATCCGCCATGGCCGATGCCCGTCGTTGCATCCGGCGCGTCACCTGTAAACATACAGGTTTCGCCACGGCAAGATGCACGTCTGCCTCCTGTCACTACCGCTGCTGGAGCTTACAGCTTCCCGGGAGGACGTCCGCCAACAGGGCAGGTACGGTATGCGGTGTTCCCGTCGCAGGGTGCGCAGGGCAGTGGTACGGATGGGAGGTGAAGGGAAAGGTGTTTGAGTTTTCGTAGTTATGTATGCTCTTGATGGACTGGAGACTGAACTGAACTTTCTGAATCTTTCGAACATTGCAATATGTTGGCGGTGTATTTGTACTGTACGAGTAGCCTAAGCCTGGTCGCGAGGCTAATACTTAATCTGATGACGGCTTGGTCGTCGACGTTCTTGATAGGCAAAATGCTGGGTTACCTCCCGCATACTCTGTCCGATAGACTCGTAGAATACTCAGAAAATGACACCAAATACAGCGACGCCACACGGAACCTTTTTCGAGGCAAAAGTCAGCGGGAGTCACAGCCCGTCACATCGGGTGTCGCGGTCCGCGGCCCCGATCGAGTCTCAGACCGTCGCACGCCCGAGGTCGAGTCGACCGCCGCCACTTGCCTCCAAACCGCCACCACCATCCCCTCCGCGCGCCTCTTTCTTACCATGTACTCAGAGTCTATGCCACACAATAATCCACGAACGCCCGCACCCAACAAGTTCGTCGCCAAAGCGCTGCATAAGGCCGGCGCTTTACGAGATGGCGACGCGAAGATGAAGGACCTGGCGGCGCCCAAGAAGGATGCGGCCCGGGCGCGCTCGCATAGGCCGAAACTTATCAATGAGATTAAGGGAGAGGCGGGTCCATCGCGCGCGGTAAATCTCTTCCCTCATTCTGAACATCTGTTGTGTTGTACCCTTGACCTTTGTTCTTTACCCAACATTTTTAATGCGATCATCTTGCTTACTATGTATCGTCTTGTGCAATATAGCGCGTTACACCCGGCGTTGGGTCGCTGAATATTCGCGGTGCGTCGGCGGGGGGAAGCGGACGTGACGCCGCACGAGCGGCGGTGGCGACGCGGTTGCAAAGGACACTACTTAGCAAGGCCAAGCCCGCGTTGAAGCAGGCTAAACCGCTTGAAGTCTGGAGGGACTTCGTGAACAGGCGGTATAATGCTGAGATTGGCTTCTTGAATCTTGAGGTACGTTGCGTGAAAGTCGAGTATATTTCAATTGATGCTAATACCCGTACAGCGCATGCAAGAGGACCAGACGCTGAAGGATGCGAAATTATTCCCGCCTGGCCATCCTCGGTCGACGGACAAGGAGGGCTCGGTAATTTTCAAGATGGCGGCACAGTTGAAACCACCGGTGAGTTCTTGCTCATACCACATCCGTACTTGCCGGATCGGGGGAGGAGCGACGTGGCGGGTGTCAGTGGCGGGTAGGAGTCGGTCAGATCGGACGTATGTTGTGGTCTGCATGTATTGCACGTATCGCGTGTGGGCACTTTATTTGTCTTGGTTATCGCCAGTATCGCGTGCGGGGGACTGCCGGATGTCCAGTTGACGCTGCGAGAGGAAAGGTGATCGTGGCCGACAGCGTAGTGCTCCCTGACAACTCCCCTCCTTCCTATGACTACGTATAGCTCGAACGCCATGACTGATTGAACACGCAAGGTCACGACAATATCTCTCGCACATAACCACCTGCAAAGTCTGTCGAAGGTTGCGACGATCGCTCATTATCTGCCTGACATCGTCAACCTGTCTCTCGAGGGAAACAACCTCCGTATCTGGAAAGACCTTGACACCATCTCGGCGCTCACCGACCGAAAGGACAAGCTCTCGAAGTTGAAAGAGCTCATCCTCATCGGTAACCCCATACGCGAAGATGATATCAAGGCAGGCAAACTTGAAGCCTACCGCAGGTAAGAATTATTCATCTTTAACCCGCTGCGAAGAGCTAATCATATTATAGCGGTATCGCTCGCCGGTTCCCCTCACTGGAGATGTTGGATCAGGAGCCCATGACCAGGATCGCCTTCGCTTCTGAACCGGGCGCATCGGGTACTCCGCCAGTCCACGTCGGAGAGCTACCAGCCTCATTGATATTCCCCGCCGACATGTGTCCGTCATTCATCACTGGTCTGAACGGCAACGAGGCTATCATTCCCAACTTTCTTACAAGGTTCGTAAGGCTCGGATCCGCCTTCGCATAATGAAACGGGTGCTAAAAGTCTGTTCCGTAGGTTCTTCAAATTATTTGACGATGAACGGGCGGCGCTCGCTGAGGTCTACAGCGATCACGCGACGTTTTCTTTCCAGGCGCAGACGTCTATCCCTGCGCGTGCTCGTATACAGGGCTTTCAGCATAAACTACCCAACCAGACCAAGCTCGAATGGTCGCCCTGGCTGGCATCGGGCTCACGCAACCTTATGCGAGTGAGCCAACAGCCGGGCAAGCTGTTGAGCAGCATGCACTTTGGGCGCGACGCGGCAGTCAGCACGGTCATGAAGCTACCAGGAACGAAGCACGACATCACGGGCTCGGCGGAGAAGTTCTGCCTCGATGCATGGCCTGTTGCGGAGACGCTGTTCTTGAGTGTACATGGTCAATTTGAAGAGAGTACGTAGCGCGTTTCTTACATCCCATCGACTCCATCATCTGCTAGCGCGAGGCACTTACGTTCGCTATTTTATCGCCAACAGAAGCCAACCACGGCCTACGCTCGTTCGACCGCTCGTTCGTACTCGGCGCACCAGCCGACGGTTCCCGGTACGTCGTCTCCCGCGATACACGCGCGCACCTTCGCAGACTATTAACTTAGACCGTGTCTCCTCTTCTTCTAGCGCGAAGCTCGCGGGATGGGATCTCGAGATTCTGAGCGACCAGCTCGTTGTGCGCAATTATTCGTCGCATGAAGCCTGGAAGCCGGGCCCTATGCTCGTACAGGCTGTCGACGAGCAGGGCGCGGCGCAGGCCATGGCTCAGTTGCCGCCCGCTGTGCAAGCACCTCTTCAGGCGCTCGTACGTACTCCTTAGTTGTGATGAGATTGATTGTACTGATATCCCTTGTTTGTGCCACAGCCGGAACATCAGCGTGCGCCCATGGCGCAGCTCATCGCACGCACGAGGCTCAAGGGCGAGTTCGCGTTTGATTGCTTGGATAACTCTGGATGGAACCTCGATAACGCGTTCAAGAAGTTCGAGCAGGTCAAGGTGCGTGTTGAAGCTTGTGATTTATCTCCGCGAGCCTGCGAAGTTCTGACGCATGGGCGTGTCAGGGAAACCTTGGGCCCGATGCCTACTTGCAGTTCTAGCGTGCTGTAGATCGTCGGTCTTTCGTGAGCACGCGCTCTCTGCGAATCCGACGTGCATCGTGTATCGTGCGCGCGAGTCATGCGCCTCGTGTAGTGTGCGGGGCGCCCCGAAGACGTTCCCGCGTCCATCCGAAGATATTCGAACCCGCTCTTTCTCTGTTTCTGGATCGAAGCCTACGACCTTTCAACCTGCCTGTTTGGAACGGATGTGCGCTCCGAGTCGGTGTTGTATTGAATTATGGCAATTCCGCCCTCGTTCTACCCTGTGTTGATCATCGAACTCTGCATCTCTTCCCGGGCGAAAACTTGAAATCACCGGCACTACTGTCTAGCATACATACATACAATACAAGATTATCGCATCGCCCCCCACCCCACCGTGTAAGCCACCCTTAAGCTATCTACCCACGTCCCATACCATATCCTACCAACCAATGCATTTCGCTCAGAAGAAGAGCAACCCACTCTCCACTCTATCGATATCGCGCGCCGGCCCTTGCCATGCATCTTCCTTTCTGATTTCTTGACGACAAACCTTGAGCGTAGCAGCGTAATGCATCAAGGACTAGGAGACTAGAGGCGTGTACGGGTTTGATGGTTTGAGAAGAAAACGTGCTTGTACTGTGCACCCACAGCCTAGCACGAGTTTGGTATGTGGGGATAGACGGAGGATGCGGGCACGAGGAGGGTGGGAGGACTGCGTGGACTTCATATATTATGTGGCGGTTCAATATTGAGGACCGGTCTTTCTCCGACATGGCCTGTCAACAGAAACGCAGATTGGGAGCATACCGGGCGCTGCTGGATAGAGAAACAGCTACAGAGCTTCCTGGTAGTAGTGGCCAGTTGTTCGCGAAGCGTGAGAAAAGCGATGGTCACGGTCGGTTCGAAAGAGCCTCGAGGAAAAGTTCCTAGGCAAAAGAAACCGTCAAGCTGTACTCCGGACCCTGCTGTTCTGTCCCAAAGTTGCCTTGCCTCGTGTGTGTAGCCGAGCGCAGATACTTTCCCAGCCGGCGCGAGCGAGCGTTTGATGACGGAGGGCGTGGCCGGCTCGTGTATTTGTTTATATTAACAGGCCCGAGAGCAGACGAGCGCTTCGTCCCGCCCCGGCTCCCCTCCTTCTGCTTCCAGGCTCGAACTTCCGGGACGAACACGTCGAAAGTGACACAGCCTCGCACCTACGCCTTCTTGCTCTGTCCACTGCTACATATAAGCTTCTACACCTCGCATCCTATACGCCTTTCGCTTCCCATCCTCTGTGCTCTATTTCCACTTGGGCTGCTTGTTTCTACTCTTAACTAGACGTACATGACCACTGCTTCATCATCCTCTGCTCGAGCTGGTGACGCTGCCAACGACGCGTTTCTGTCCGCACTGGTGCGGGGGGACGAAGCCGCGGCGCGCTCAGCGCTCGCGTCGGGCGCTGACGTGAACGCGACGGACGCCAACGGCCGCACGTCCCTCGGCTGCGCGCTCGTCGGCGCAAAGTACGTGTCAAATGCAAAACAATATAATATACTCGAAAGCTGAAGTGTTACTCTCCAGCTGGGAGACGGTGGACGCGCAGGAGATGCACGCGCGTCTGGGTCTCGTCCGCCTGCTTGTGTCCCACCCGAACGTGACGCTGTACACGCTCAACGCGCCTCAAGCCGACATGCGCGACGTCACGCCCCTCGGCATTGCATCCTGGAGCAACGCCGTCGAAGTCGTCAAGGCGTGCCTCGAACTGGGCGCTGGCGCCGTCGCCGTCGACGCCAGGGACGGTCACTCGGCCACACCGCTCATGTGTTCGTCATGCGTCTTCTGTTCGGTTCAAGTTGTGTTACTGAGACTGTACCCGTATAGACGCTGCACGCGACGCACGTTCGGAAGTTGTAGGCGAACTGGTCAGTCGTATGTTGACTTTGGCGCCGGAATCACGGGTGCTGACAGCCAGCTTCCCTAATTCGAACAGCTCGCGCACGGTGCACTCCCCGACGCCCGCGACGTTAATCTCATCTCCGCAGTGCAGTACGCCCTACCTCACACCGAAGTCCTACGCGCATGTGAGGACGCTCTGCGCGGCGCTCGCACGCGCGAGTTTTTGGTACGTTATGGGCGGCGCGCGCGCTCTGTTGAAATGAATGCTGATAGATTAACTTGCGCCACAGGCTGCCAACCCGCGCAAACTGGCTTTCTCTCCAGAAGCGCTCCCGCCTGCTTTCCTGTCACGCTCTTCCGATGTACCTCCCCCTCTGCCCACGAAAGATCACAACACGCCCATCGACGACGCCGCACTCGCCACGACCACCGCCAATGTTGTAAAAGCCATCATCGGATCCGATGTACCAACACTTGTCAACCTACTCTTCCCTACAGCACTCGACGCCACGACGCCAACACTTGTAAATCGCGCCGACAACGACGAATGGTCGCCAGTACATTACTGCGCGTCCGTGAGGAACCCTTCGGTTGCAGTCCTTGATGCCCTCTTCCTCGCTGGCGCGGATGTCAACTTGTCGTCGAACCAGGGAGAATGCACACCGCTGCACTGCCTCGCTCGTAAACGCCGCGGCCCCGACGCGCTTCGTGGTGCCCAGGCCAACACGCAACTGTACGACTTTGTCGTCCACCTCATCCGGGATCTCGGTGCACCCCTCGCAAAGCGCTCGGCGAGCCGCGAGACATGCATCCACATCGCTGCAGAACACGGCGACAGCGCCGAAGTTCTACGGGCGCTACTCGACTGTGACGTCGACCGCACAGTCTGCGAACTGCGCAACATTCGAGGGTGAGCGCTTCTCGTGCTTCTTCTCCGCAAAGGGTTCAGGGACTGAGATACAATGATGTTTCTAGATTGACGGCGCTGGAAGTCGCAAAGCCTGAATTCCGCTACCTCTTCGGCGCGCGCGATGAACCGAATCGGCCGACCTCGGCTGCGAGCCATCTCACCGTCACGCCACTTCGCCTCCTTCGTCAGCGCGCGTCCTCGCACTCAATCCTCTCTGTCGCACCCTCAGTTGCGGCCTCTACCGTTCTTGCCTCGCCTGTTCTGGGTCCAGAATCGACAGAGTCAGCGCCCGAATCACCCGCCGACGCGTTTGAGCGCGCTGTACGGGGTTTGCGATGGGTTACAGATCAGCTCGCGCTGGCAGACGACTCTCAGACTGCTGATCTCGACCACATCGAAGCACGCCTACGAGACGCGCAGACACGAGCCATAGCCTCACTCGGCCAGTTCCGCTCTCGCACTGAAGATGTGGCTGCGCGCCTGGCGCGCACGAATACTCCGTGGACAGAGACAGACGCCCTTCTGGATGCCTTGGCGCAGAGCCTCGATGACAAGGAGAAACTCAGGGTACCAGCTACAGAGCCCGAGTTTGCTGGGCGTGCACGTAGCGGGACAACGTTCTCAGCCGACTCGGCACGTACGGCTGTGTCTGAAGTCTCCTCGACTGCCGAGGTGCCGCTGGCGTTCCCTTCATTGTCACCTGAACTCGACTGGGACGGCGCTCGACCGACGACACCGTACTCCCGGCTCAAGAGCTACAAGAGCATGAGCGATATTGCGCAGCGCGGGCGCCAGGATAGCACGCCGTCGCCATCGTTCACGGCTTTATCGGCTTCGCCTGTCCCGTCCATGTCAATGTCCCCTTCGCCAGTTTCGAGTGGCGCCAGAGATTCCCCTACACCTGGAGTACGCCGAGCACGCGCCGATACCATCGCGAGCGCTAGACCCCACACTCCTCCCGTCGTGCAACCTGCAGCTGACAAGGACAATAATACGGGCAAGCGCCTCAAAGCGTGGCTCAAGAAAAAGCTCATACCCGAGCGCCCCGCACCAGCCACGTCGTCCCTCAAAGCGCTCAAATCCGAAGAGCCGCCCATGCGTACATCGCTCAGTACGCTATGTGAGATGCCAGTGGAGGAGGACGCTGCGAGTGCAAGCACCGTTTCGCCAGCGAAGCGAGCGCTCAGCGCTGTTCAACGCGATCTAGCGCGTATGGACGAGGCTGTGGCAGATGCGTCAACGCTGCTGGCCGGCGCTCGACGCGGGGCTTCGCGTGCCGAGCGGCTTTTGGGCAAGGCTGTTGAGCGCCGCGCGAGCGAGCTGCGGCAGCACCGACTGGCAAGACGCGTTGACGCCGGTCTGCAGGCGCTTATGGCGTGGGATCAGTCGCCACCGGGCCCGCTTTCGCTGGCGATACCTTCGATGGATTCCTCGCGCACAACATCGGTGCCGGCCACGCCAAGCGATCTTGGGACGCCGCATGAACTTCCAATAAGTCCCACTGTGCGTGGTACCGAGCTTGACGACGCCGGCCAGCTGGAGAGGCTTGTGTGGTGGAAAGTCGAGGAGCGCATCGAAACGGCGCTTGATGCGGCTGAACGCGTCGAGGTGTGGCTCGATGTGGCAAGGGACGTGCTTCGCGGGGTACAGCTTCGCGAAGGGCTAGTGCTCGAACCCGTCGCCATCTGAGCGCTTCCTGCTGCCTTCCGTGTCACTCGCACGTCACTCCTCTTCCCGTCATTCTCCCGCTCTCCGAGTTTCTTGCACGCATACGCCCGCTCACATGAACGAAACAAACGCACACATCTTGTCCTACTCAACGAACCCTTCTTCGAAACCAAATGAAATCACGGAACCTTTGAAAAAACACACAACCACCCTTCTTCCCCTCTACACGCCCTACCTCTACCGTCCGCCCGCATAGCATTGCCCCGATCTTTATACGCAACACCTCATTCTTGCTCGCCCAACCACGCATCTACCACTTTTTCGTCTGTAAATACTTATGTGTATCTATAGAACTCCGCCAAAATGCATGCTCATATTGCTCATATTTCGCTGGACTTGGTGACAATGCCGCGTTGTGTTGGAAAGGTGCGTCACATCGGAGTTCGTGTCGGGAGACGGCACAGGACATTGAGCATGCTCTGACTATGGACATTAGACAAAGCGATGGCTTGTTTGACTTGGTTATGTGCGATCATACAGAAGAATACGTATAGACTCAGACTGGCAGATTCTATCTCCCTTATGACTCGAACGAGCCTAATCGAACTGGACTGGCCAGCTCTAGTAAACAGGTATGATTCCCTTGCAGTGCGTACATCATTTAGCTGGCTCTTATCCGATCGGCAGTGACTTGCTCAGTTCTTCTTCGGCACGATGGCCTGCTGGAGGGGCCAGCGGTCGTAATGACCACCCATGAGCATGAGCGGGTTGACATCCTCGTCCTCCTCGCGGCCCTAGAAGTAGAATGAAAGTTAACAGCTGGACCATGTCCTGGCAGGTGCAGCAACCACGTACAGAAAAGTTATGAGGGAACCCAAGGTCGAACGGCACGACGCCCTCGATTTGCTTGATGTGCTCTTTCGTAAGTGCGATCTCAAGCGCCTCGATATTCGCGTGCAGGTGCTCAACCTTGCGCCCGCCCACGATGGGGAAGACATACGGCGTCTTCTGCAACACATAGGCAATTGCCACTGTGGAAGGTTCAGTCGAATATGTGAGTGACAAGTCGGTGAGGACTGACCGGCCTGTATACTTTTCGCGCCGATCTCTCCAGCGATCTTCTCCAGCGTTACCGCCATCTTCTTCTCGTCCTCGCTACGCTCCCACCCTCGGCCGAAGAGATCGCGACCTTGCTCGCCAGTCTTGCGGCGTGCTTCCTCCTCGGCGTCCGTGCGAATCTTACCGCCACCAACAACATCCCACGGTGCGAGCGCAAGACCGAGGCGGCGCGCCATGGGGATGATCTCGCGCTCAAAGTCGCGGGCAAGGACGTTCCAGCGACCCTGGTAGATGACGAAAGGTGTCTTGCCGTGGTCATGGGCGTATCGGTTGGCGTCTGCGACGATCCAGGCCGGCGTATCCGAGATGCCGAGGTACAGAACCTTGCCAGAGGCGACGAGGTTGTGAAGAGAGTTCATGACCTCCTCGACGCTGCATACTCGTTAGCAGCGTCGCATCTTCGAACACCGATGTCGCGTACCCGCTGCTCCAGTCCCACTAGTGAATGTACAGGATGTCGATGTACGACGTTCGTAGCTTCTGGAGCGACTGCTCAACCGCGATGTGCATGTTCTTAGTCCCGTTTCCGCCGAAGTTGATCTTGATTCCAACTGAGTCGTTGGTACGTTTGTTCTGCGTCGTGTACTGGGGTCTATGAGTAACTATGACGAAGATTTCGAGAAAGTCGAGCGGACCTTGGTGGCGATAACAATCTCATTGCGGACACCACGAGCCTCCATCCACTCGCCGATGAACTTTTCGGAGGTCTCCTCCTGACTGCATCCCAGATGAGTTAAGTGTGAAGCAGCGAATAGAGGTCTATGCTCACTAGTTGTTCGCGGTGTCGATGAAGTTGCCGCCAGCCTCATAGTACGCATCAAGCAGCTTGAAGCTGCTCTCTTTGTCCATGGCACCCATTCCATGCTTGGCCCATTTGTCGCCAATCGATGCGGCACCTAAAGCAAGTGGAGAGACCCGGACGCCAGCGCGAGGGCTCAGGACGCGGTACCTTCCCAGCGGCGTCTTGGGAAGGGGCATCGGGGAGAAAGGGTTTATCTCATTGTTGGCGGACATTGCGCTAAAGCTTCAAAGACAAAGATGAAACTGACTTGGAGGCAGACGACGACACGTCTATATATACTACTTGTGAATATTCCTTGCTAGCTCCGCTGTTGCGAGTTCGTTGGCTTTGGAGCTAAAGTGAGGAGGTTTTGCCACGCAACGCGTATGCGAACCACTCTGCCGCACTGGATTCCGTACCAGCATCTTGGCACTTTAAGTCCGAGCATACGGGCAAAACGGGCACTGACTAACCTCTGACTAAGGCAAAGTAATAACGGAGTTTAGAAGTCTCTTCAGTAGCTCAGAGTTTCGGCCCTTACAAAATATGCAAGAGGGCGCAGCTGCTACCTTACAAACCTTTATGACAAAAACAGCTCAGAAGCTGTAGTTCGTCCAGTGGATCGTCCGCATACATCACGCCGCTCACCATCGCCGACACATCCAAGAAGCGCGATTGTACCATTTATCAGCCGGTAATGACCGAGGGACCTTCGGATTTAAAGTCATCGGATGTCGAAACTATGGCGAATCGAGCAGGAAGGTAGACAGGCTAGCAGGGTATCTTGAGAATCTCACAGACAGAAGATGCAGTCCACATGAGCGACGTAGTTAGTATAAGCACATCGGCCAAGTGAAGCCGCTCCCGCGCGCGTGGCGCTCAAAGTAGGTAGGATCCAGCCTTGCCCCGGACCACCATCTCCCTCGCGTCGTTTGGCGAATCTCTCGCCTGGATTGGCACATCACGTCTGACCTGTGGACGGGGCTCTTACGTTCCCAATGGTAGAGTTGGGCTGATGTTTGGGATTGTGTTTCATGATCCACCCCCGCTCGCTCCGTGACTGTGTCCACGTCAGCCATTTATAAGTAAAAATGTATGGATTTGAATGTTACGAGGAAGTCGCTTCCATGTTGCTGCATCTTTGCTGTGTCTGTTGAGTGAGAGAGGGGTTCCGTTTGGGTATGGGTCTTAGGCAAGTCACATGGCATTGCAGCTCTCTCGACATGGCATGTGGGCTACCACATTCATCTGACGCAATAGAAGTGTCATATGTGCGCATTGTATGATGAACTAGATGTTCTTCTTCGGCACAATAGCCTGCTGGAGGGGCCAGCGGTCGTAATGACCGCCCATGAACATGAGCGGGTTAACCACCTCGTCTTCCTCACGGCCCTATCGCGATGATACAAGTCAATGACTGGAACACGTTTTGGCATTCGCGACGACTCTAACTCACAAAGAAGTTATGGGGGAATCCGATGTCGAACGGTACGACGCTTTCGATCTGCTTGATGTGTTCCTTCGTAAGAGCGATCTCAAGCGCCTCGATGTTCGCATGCAGGTGCTCGACCTTGCGCCCACCGATAATCGGGAAGACATATGGTGTCTTCTGCAGCACATACGCAATGGCGACTAAGCGAGGATGTCAGATCTGGAGAGCTCTCGGGTTATAGCACGGAGGTGAGGACGAACCAGCCTGAATGCTCTTCGTGCCGACCTCGGCGGCAATCTTCTCCAGAGTAGCCGCCATCTTCTTCTCGTCCTCGCTACGCTCCCACCCTTGGCCGAAGAGATCACGACCTTGCTCGCCAGTCTTGCGACGTGCCTCTTCCTCAGCATCTGTGCGGATCTTGCCACTCGCCAGTACGTCCCACGGCGCGAGAGCGAGGCCCAGGTGGCGTGCCATGGGAATGATCTCGCGCTCAAAGTCGCGGGACAGGACGTTCCAGCGACCTTGATAAATGACGAATGGAGTTTTTCCTTGCTCTCTTGCGTACCGGTTGGCGTCCGCGACGATCCAGGCAGGTGTATCAGACACGCCGAGGTATAGGACTTTGCCCGACACAACGAGGTTGTGAAGGGAGTTCATGACCTCCTCAACGCTGTTGCATTTGCATTAGCAGTGCAAAAGTTCGATGATGCTGGCGCAACATACCCGCTGCTCCAGTCCCACCAGTGCAAATAGAGGATGTCGATGTACGACGTGCGCAGCTTCTGCAACGACTGCTCGACCGAGACGTGCAGACTCTTTGTGCCGTTTCCGCCGAAGTTGATCTTGATCCCAACAGAGTCGTTGGTGCGCTTGGTTTGCGTGGTGAACTGCGAAGGATAAGTAAAGACTTTCGATGTGTTCGGGATACCTGGCGTACCTTGGTGGCTATCACGATCTCATCGCGAATACCGCGAGCCTCCATCCACTCGCCGATGAACTTTTCGGATGTCTCCTCCTGGCTAAGCAGTCGGTCAGCTCAATGCGCTTGAGTCAAATAGACTCAAAGCGGACGTACTAGTTGTTCGCGGTGTCGATGAAGTTGCCGCCAGCCGCGTAGTACGCATCGAGTAGCTTGAAGCTGCTCTCTTTGTCCATAGCCCCCATACCATGCTTGGCCCATTTGTCGCCGATCGACATCGCACCGAGAGTCAGGGGAGAAACGCGGACACCGGCATGCGGGCTCAGGACGCGGTACTTCCCCAGCGCGGTGGGCGGTAGAGGCATCGGGGAGAAGGGGTTCGTTTCGTTACCGGAGGACATGCTGCTTAGGCTTCGAGATGAGTGTGAGGATTCGAATGGCTGTCGAGTTGGATACCGATTCTCTTAACCTTATATGTGTGCAGCGAGCCGCGTTGACGCGTATGCGATCCACTACGCCACCGGTGCTTGTACAAGCATCGTGACAGTCGGAGGCCGGTATGGTGGATGCCATCGACAGATACCGCACACGCGTCGTTTCCATAGGAATTCACCCAACCTGATTAGGTGCCAGGCAAGGGACTCGCATCCTGTATGTTTCGTCCAAGGGCTACAGTGACGGCAGGAACGTGAAAGCCGCGGCCAAGAGGTGGGCCTTGGCTGACACGCGACTCATACCAATGTGACGTCACGCGTTTATCCCTACTACAGCTGATAGATCTCACGAACGGTCTTCGCTGTAAAATCGGCTGAAGGCTTTTAAGAGAACGCGGTTACCTGAAGTGTATCTCTGAAAGAGTGAGACCTTCCGTTGTCTGTACTGAAAATGAGTACACAGGGCGAACTCTGACTCGCCACAACGTGTGTGACACGGTCGAGCGCCAATCTCCCACTTCATGCTCCCGGCCATAGCAATAGTGTTCACGTACATAAACCCTTTCGGTGCGATCCACATGGCAACACAACCTCTCATCAGACTGCACAGATTCATTCGCATACGCCATGAAACGAAGCTTCTTTACAGCAAGCGAGTGGCGTTCCGAAGATATCTTTGGCGTCCACTTGAATAGACATCTTCGTGAAAGAAGAGAAGATGACTAGTCTTTTTCACCGTAGTATAGATAATCCCACCAGTCCCTTTCTTTGTCGATAGTCATGCTGATGCCTTTCTCCTTCCTCGCCCTCTTTCGCTCTCCCGGTTCATCCTCATCGCGAATGTCGGCCAAAAACATGTCCACTTGGCGGCGTCGGACACGCTTCTTGGGCGCTTTTGTAGACTCGACAGGAAGATGCCCGAAGCGATCATGCCACATTTCGTCAAACGCCTCGTATGCACGCTGCCTCTGCGCTCTCTCATCGTCGCTCATCGTGCCCTTCTTCTTGGATCCAAGCTTGCTCCAGTACTCTTTGATACGCGATATACTTTGCACAATGTTTAGGCGCATGATGTTATACGTCGCCAGATCATCTTCCTTCGCCGCGCCGCGCGACGGATAGGTGCTTTATCGGCTTGCTATCAATGTCTGTACGCTGTGGACGAGAATGGTAAGTCACGTACTAAAACACACCCTGCGCCGACGAGGTTCTGATGGCTATAGCATTCCCGGGCGATTCCAGCACACCGGCTGTATATACGTCCTCCGTTGATATTAACTCCCCGTACGATGATCGCATGGTGGATAGGCGAATGATTGAATCACCTCCGAGTAGACTGAAATTGTTAACTCTTGTCGTGCAGATAAAATCGTGTTTGCTTACACAGGTGTCCATACTTCACCTAGCTCGCATGAAACGTACATGCGATTCGTCGCGCATGAGCGTCGATATTTCACGTCTATGAACAGTTCGGTCCACGAGTCGGTGCAGACGAGCTTCCGGCCAGAGAGAAATGTGCCTGAAAGTTCGAGGTGAGTAGATTTGATGACTTTCTGAGCATCCGGAGTATAAGCACCTGCTTCCATGTCTTGTACAATCAAAGGGTTAGCAAGCCAAGGTTGTTCGATGATCTCGTCTTTGTACGAGCTCCAAAATGTTTCGCTGAAGATAGCCGGGCAAAATTCCGGTGCGTGTCGTAAAGCATCCTCAACGAGAGACGGCTCGAAAACATCTAGGTCTATCTTGCGTCCTGAAGACCCCTGCAGCGACTTGTGAGCGTCCACTACTGAACTCGTTGTCGACCGAATCAGCGTACGTCCACCATTATTTCCACTTGCTCGTTAGAAGCCTCGATCTGATCCTTGAAGCGTTTAGTGACCTTGATCTCTCTCTTTCCCACCACAAGCAAAGTTGATCGAAGGAACTTGAATCGCTGCTCGAACAGGGGTGAAATAAGTCTGTCGTGGACTGCAGGTCTGACATGTTCCGGCCCATAATGGAATGGGAATCAACGCCAAGGTCCGAGAGGCTGGAAGAACTGTGCGCTTACCATATGCGCCTCAAGACGAGGTACTTGTACTGCCATGCGCCCAGTATAAGACGGTAAAGACGACTGCGCGCCTCCACCACTTCTCTGAGTGTCAAATAAGGAGATAAGCCTTCGCGGTAGGGATCGTGGCGTCAGCGCAGAGCCTTCGAGAGGTGACATCAAGTAAACATACCGGCACGATGTAAGACTTCCGAGCGACAATGGTATCTGATCCCAGCGAAGAGATCTTGCTCGCCAGAATTCTGTGAAAGGAAGACTGCTATGCACATGTCCTTCCCTTCATCCGACATGGGAGTATATGTGCCTTCGATCCAGCGCACCACGCACTGCATATATCCAGGCCAGTCATCCAATATATCAGTGACGAAAGGTCGCTCAATTTCTGTTCCATCGGGAGTTGAACGCAAGGACCAGTCGCACTGCGGTAACAGATATTTTAGCTTGGAAGACCACCTTAAGTCGAGCTCCGTACCGTAAACAGTAAGTTATCTGGACCGTTAAAGGAAATCACAAAATCGCCGAAGTCCAGCGCGAGGGCCACGGAGAATATAAGCATCTATAAGGGGGAATATTGAGATTTATAGTCGTATGCCATGGCCTGATAACGTACTCTCTGTTCTGGCCTTGTCCCGTACTTGTACCTCGGTGTATTCTCAACAGCCGCCCAAGAGTCAGGCCAGTAAAGCTGGACTGTCGCATTCGTTGATAGGAATGATAACTTTGAGTGTGCATCAGTTGGTTGGCCTATTGAAATGACACAAGTTAATTGTGACCTTCAGCTCCAAGTATCCCAGGTTTAGTAGGAGATGACAGTTGGTTGCCATCACTCCATATAAGGACAAGTTCTCAATCGAGTCCCCTTTACGGAGCGCAGATGGATATAAAGAGCGCCTATCCTTATCAGAACCGCGCAAAGCTGAGGTGTTCACAGTCAGTCGTTCCAGGTACCCCTGCTTGACGCGTTCAGGCGCGTCAGGCGCCGCGACCTCTTCCGCATTGGGATGATACCAGAGACCTTGTAGCGGTGGTTTCCAGTCGTCAGGTCGGCTAAGAAGGTCACGAGTGGTCTCCAGAGCCTCGTTCAGATGTGCCGCCCAGATATGGTAGTCTTGATAGTCCGCCATCGCTCAAGCGAGCACTGCCTGAGTCGCGGTCACTGCTTAAGCGAAGGTGGTGGGCGGAAGGCAACCTGCGACGCTTAGGCCGCGCTCCGCGTGGCGCGGGACTGATGTATCGCGTTTGCTTGCACTCAACACGAACCATCACCATCGACGCCCTCCTCTCGCTCATTCTCTCGCTCAGTATTCAAGGCTCAGAGCCAAAAGGCTTGCTGTACTGGTATCTCTGGCCAGCTGAATCTTCACACCATGGATATAGTGCGTCATAACAGCCTACTCTCGGGCATCGGATCAGATGCGCTAATCGCCCTCAACCTCAGCCTCAACAGGGAGAGTCTGGCGAACTGCATTACATAGCGCAGGTCGAAGAGCACCTAGAGAGACATCTTCTGGAACGTACTACACTGCTGAATATACGTGAACATCGGCCACGGCTTGCCGTCCAATTGATCCAGGACGCGGACGCACTCGCTCGACTGAGCGCCTTGGCCTCGAGGTTTCGGACGGCTGCCAACTCTGCCCAACCCATCTCCCTCCTGCCACCTGAACTTTTCGACCTCATCGTGTCTTACGTGGCTGAATCAGAGCCACCGTTCCCGCCTATGGGTAAGGTGTTCGATCACGACTGGGACGAGCCGGGCCCCATGGACCCTACAGACGCAGGCAGGGCACGACCGGCTACTCTAGGCTGGCTACATCTCACGCATGTTTGCAAAATCTGGAGAGATCGAATCATCAACCATTCTGCCCTTTGGGCTCAGTCCATTGGTCTCCTCCCCGATGCTATACCAGAATTCCTCCGCCGTGCCGGCTCGGTACGCGCATTGGATCTGACCGTCCGCGGGACTCCTCTGAACAAGTGGCATACTCCTTCGCTGACCAGCTTAGTGCCCAATCGCCTGAGATCTATTGCCTGGACCTTGTCCTCGGGAACAGACCGAGCGCGCGGTTTCGAACCAATGCAGAAGATGCTCACAGGTCGTGACTTTCCAGCCCTAGAAACATTACATCTATCGTGCTTGCCCGATTATATCAGCTCTCAACGACCCAGTGAGCCACTTCACGCGACCGCCCTCAAGCGCATTGACATGACGGGATTATTCTTTGCATTCACGGCTCCAAACTTGGTCCACTTCCGGGTTGAAGACCCTCCGGAGTTACTCTTCACTGTCCCAACCATGCTGGACATCTTTGCGTCGTGTCCTTTGCTAGAAACGTTTGGCATTCACACGTCTTACGATATGAGAGACGTTGACCTGATATCGCAACGCCGGGAGCCCATCGTGCTCCGTAACCTGGAGACGTTGGCGATCCATGCTCCTCTCTCAGGCCAAAAGTTCGTTGAGATCCTGTACAATATACATCTCCCACCACATGTCTCTCTGAACCTTCATCCTGTTTCGGAGCCAATCCACACACCCGAAGATTTTGCGCTTGTCACGTCAGTGATATCCTCGTACAGAGTTGGACGGCCCGTGGGTCTGCAGATCGAAGACGATGTCTTGACCTTTGCCTGGGACGAACCTGACGTTACCGGTTTCACAGGCGGTGCTACTATCATCACCGGGCTGCACGCCGACGTACTGCTTGAAAGACTCTCGACAATCGAAAACAAGGAGCACCTACGGGACGTGATGCTGCTCGGGATATCTAATAGAAGCGCGTATCAGGCTCGTGCCATTGCTTGGTTACCACTATTCAACAGTTTACCACAAATAACAAAACTGAACTTGATTGGCCCTCCTCCCGACAGTGTGGGTGGAGGACCTTACATGTGGGCACGCGCTGAGAATGCGTCTCTAGATGCTTCGGAATTCAGCGGAGTCTTCGATGCATTGACCCCCGACCAGGACAACCCAGACGTCCCACTCCCAAATCTCGACACGCTATCCGTGGGCCCACATGTCGATCGCACAATGCTATCATCAAGCGCCATCGCAAGTGGTTTATCTCGACGCGCAGCCCACGCCTCTATATCACGACCGAAGCTTGAACGCATATCGTTCTTTGGATACCATTATGACGCAGAGGATGTGCGTACGCAATGCATGGAGAGTTTGACGGGGCTGGCCGATAATCTAGATTGGTTGGAATGATTTGCACGCACGCATATAACTGCGCTGGACTGGTATGGTAGCTCTTTTCTGCTCTGTACCTAGTGCTCGTCCCCAACCCCCTACCCAATCAGTCGTTGTGCTGTTGCAATCATGTTGATTCTCACTTTCCCCGCGTACACAGGAGTGATATCCCTCAGATACCCGTCGAGGCGTCTTGACGGGGACGGGGACGCGTAAGGCCTGTCGGGTCTGGTCGTCCATTTAAGAAGCTCACTCTCTTCTCTCCTGATCATCATCACTCGCATGATAGAGACATCCTTTACATTCTATTCATTAGCTACTTCGCATCCAACGGGATACGGTAGACAATCCCGACCGCAGGCCGAAAGACGAAATGGTAGCGAAAAAGAGAGAATATGCACAGCGAGAAGACATGAGGGACAGGAGCTGAAAAAAGGAGAGCAACTGAAGACCAGTAGTAATATAGATACAACACACGCCCAGAAGGACGGACGAAGGGTGAACGACGGGCGAGCAAAAGCCCGGGGGAGAGTCATAGGTCATTGGTAGGTGGTCGTGAAATAATGGTGCGTAGACGGGAATGGTACAATCCATAGTCCGAGAAGCTAAGATTATGGCACGGACGAAGACCGTGATGACGAGGGGGTGGGCGACGATGAGGCTGATGCTACGGGAGGTACACGTTCATCCTCGGGCTTGAGCACTAGTGCGGGCCCGGCTTCGAGGATCACATCCTCGTCCATATCACTGTCGAATTCGCTGTCGCTATCGCTCGGCACAAAGCGGGGTGGTGCCACCGGGATGATGGGTGATTTCTTGCTTGCACCGTCCGCACCGTCAACCGGTGCTCCAGATGCCAGTATCGCATCGTCTTCACCCGGGAGACGGATAGGCGTAGCCTCGTCCTCGACATCTACTGCCGCTTGAACTTCGCGGGCGAAGAAGTATCGGATGCCGACAGGGATAAGTGCACCGACGACGACAGCTGCGAGCAGGAAGAAGTTCCTCCATGAGATGAGATGGAAGTCTCCCGCGCTGGTCATATCGTCGAGACCGGAACCGATAGTGGTGTGGATGACCGTCACGCCAAAGATACCGAGGAACGTGCTGATCCAAAACGTCGGCAATCCGATACCGAGATGTGGGCAGAGCATGTTGACGACCCAGTGTGGCGGTAATGGTGCGATGCGGAGGACGATGAGGAAAGGAATGATATTCGCGCGCTGGCGTGAGACCTGTCCCGAGAAAGATTCCATGCGCGTCTTGATGGCTGGCAGTGTAAGAAGCGCCGGGCCGAGAGCGGAGGAGAGGAGGTAGCAGAGCGATGAGCCCGTCGCCACGCATGCACAACAGAGGGGTAGAGCGCGTCCAACGCCCCACACGGCGCCAGCGAGGATGGACATGTACATCGACCCGGGCAGCGAGAATAGTTGTAGGCTGTATAGGTCAACGGAGTGTCAGCCATCGTGAGAGATATTTGGTTCAAAGGAGGTCGCACGTACAAGAGGTAGGTGACGACAAAGCAGACAAGTATCTGGAACGGATAGATGTCCCGGTACTTCTTCAATAGATCGTTCAAGTCCTTCAATTGCTCGAATGACTTTGGAATCCGAAGCTTGTCCTGGTCAACCCTTGCAAGGAGGTCAGCCCCAGGTTCACCATTCAAGACGCCGTGCGAACTCACTCTTCTAACCGAGGCAAGGCTACCCATAGCGTACCACCTAGTATCAAACAGCCGACGGTGAATATGACGGCCATCTTTACGCCAGCGTTGAAGATGATCTTCTTGCGCGAGGGTTCTGTCGGCTGTCCCGGTGCGACGCCATAGGTTGATGGGCCAGAGCTATGAGAAACGAGCGAGGAGCGCTCGGAGGCGTTGTCTGACGGAGAACGCATGGTGGCGAGAGTGTGCAAGGATGTTGTGGAGCGCAAGGTTGGGGAGGAAGTCATGGCGTGGCCCGGAAAGGAGCGCGGGGCGGTGACCAGAGGGCGCTTAGTATATCAATAAGTACGACGCTCGAGCCTCAGACAAAGACGGCTCTAATATCCTGCGCTTCTGGCAATGTAGAGGGCCAGCACAGAAGGAGTGGTGGTTCGAGTATGTAAAAGTCGGGTGGATGAGGAGGATGAATGTTCGAGACAGGTGGTGAGATCCCAACGGCGAGGCGAGGCTTCGATGCTCGCTCAGCGCCGGCGCCTCCTCGTGGCCCCACAGATCCCAGAACGGCACACGTGCGATCTCCAGTGCTCAAGAAGTTGAGTCCGCTTCTTTGTCGGCGACGTCCATGGCGCACTCGACGATGTGCGCACTTGTAGAATTGACTGTAGAGGACTGGGCCACCCAACGCAGTGTGGTCGACGTCTGCCTCATCGGTGATGCATGACGCTCGGTGATCGTCTCAGGGGCATCCGCGGCCGTCAGGAATTTGCGGCCCCTTACTTCCGCCTCTCATCGTCATCGCTGCCTGAATATAGATATGTTTTCCGAGTGTATGCGTGGCCTTCTCAGTGCCTTCTCTTCCTTTGGGTAGGCTTAAGTCAGTAGCCTAGAGCTGGGCACGTTGACGGGCTATCAATGCTAAAATCGTGCTCAGCGGCGCTCTGCTTATCGAACATGCGTCCTGCGCATGTTGGCCACTCCAACGCCCCATCCTCGCTCAAGCGCTCAACGTTCGTCAATATCACAGTTCAAGAATGGCACATCGGCTGTTGACCAATACTGAACGCGAACCAAGACCTCTTTAATCTTGCGCAACGGGATTCATGGCGCTAGAAGTGGTACTAGGTCCGGCATCGTTCTCTGCTTTCGAAACTGCATTCTCCACAGCATGCATGAGGAGACTTGCCAGACTCACGATGTGCGCACACCCACTGAGACCGCAGGCTCCGCGTACGATGGCGTTCTCTTCTTCATCTCCTGTTGTCTTCTATCTTACACCGCCCTACTTCCCAGCGTTTACTCCGTGGAACCTACCCACCGCTCGACGAGCATACCGAACTCTTGGTCAGGCTATTTTCAGCTGGTGATGATGACCATGGCCTCCCAACGCTATCAACCATCTTCGTCTGACAACATCAAATATTCCCGCCACCCGCCACCACCTGTTGACACGATGTACCTTTCTACACCTACACAACTACATATGTAGATGCTGCTGAACGTCAAAAATGGCCATCCACTGTGATCTTCTAGGCTATGTGCACTTGAAAAGGAACCATATCGACCCTGCTTACTCGACGGGGCCCGACGCACGCCTGCCCGACGATGTACGTTGATGTCTGCGCTGATGCGCCTGCATGCCCAGCGCATCTCAACGGCTCGACGCTCTCAGTCTCGACTCAACCATACCATCGTCTGTCCGCCCGTCATTATGTTCCCCGGGATGAAAATTATCCGGAGCTAGCTGGGACTGGGGTCATCGGCGCTGGCACTGTCACCATTCGAATGCACTTGCGCAACCATCTCACCTTTCTCCGTAGCCTGTTTGCTGCCAAATCAGCACATTTCGTAATCAAGAAACATTCTGCACTAAAAAGTGAACTTAAACGACCCTTCACTGTGCGACGGGGCAAGGGCGGAAAAAGAACGGAGCTCGAGCGCGCCTGCCCGACTTCGTACGTTACTAAGCTCGCGCAGTGATTACTCCAGTATTCCGAGCTATCTGCGACTTGGACGAACAGCTGGAGCCTTTGAGTAACGGTCGTGGAGTTTGCGCTGGCTTTGAGGGAGCATCACGCTGCGAAACGTGCAGGCGTGAAGATTAGAAGTCGCTGTGCTCGGTCAATCGTATGGTTGGATGGCGCACTTTACACGTCGAGACCACTGAGGGATCCCTGTATCACTGCGATAGAAGTGCGTTCGCGTTATGAGGTGGTACGAAGCACAGACTGACATCGCCAAATCGCACAGAACGAAGTCAAGGAAGCAGCCAAGGTCGTCCGAGCTGGTCCCGACGTCAAGCCAGCTGTACGGCGAAGTGTTTATGGGAATCGCTGTACGCACTGCGCGTGAGATCTCCACAGTCAGACCCCTCGCCTCAACAGGTTGGTGGCGCATAATCAAACGTTTGTGCCGACCGCTTTCAGATATGGGTGGACTCGGCCATCCGTGACGATGAGCACTGTCCCCCGGCCGCGCGGCCCACCCTCGTCAGCCTCGTCCTGCAATCCGCTACTGCACCAGGGACCGACAAGATCTATTTTAGACGCCCGGGTCATCTGCACCTGAAGTAACGTCCACTCCCAGCGCGCCTGCTGCGATGTTCCTAGAGTCGCAGCGGAACACGACGATGGCGGCGGAGCATTGAGTTATGTCCAGATGTCGCATATGGTGTGTTCTACGGACTTGCTCATCCACGTACCGTCCGAGACTACTTGCGATTGGTCTGGCCGCACAAAGTTGCACAAAGCCTCCGTCCGGCGAGGGGGAGACAGGGTCAGCTTCTGCCCGACCGACGGTGGCTGAGCTGGGAATCGACGCCACTGCGGGGTCTAAACGTAGTTCAACGATAGCCTTTGAGAAGGAGTACAAGTGAGAGTCGTAGTCTATGTATCATAGAAGGTGGCATGCATGATGCCTGGAATAGAGAGCTCGTGCTGTGGCTCGCGGCAACAAGCTGTGATCCTCATTGAAATGATCGACGTCGGCACTTCCCGCGCACACGCCGCCGCGCACGAGTGAAGGTTGATTAGATGTGTGCATACCGTCACTCCAGTGCGAGCTCTAGTCACCTCCTGATTCTGCACGATGGTTTAAGGAGCGATACCTACGTACTCACGTACGCGATGACCTACAGCCAGATGCGCGGGCGCGCAGGGCAGGGACGGGGCGTCGACCCTTGTTCGTCGCCCGCCACATCCCGCACGCCCCTGCCGACGCTGTCTTCTCGATTCTCGGGGCGCTGCGACGGTGCGATTGGCAGATCTTGTTCCGTGTCCGAATCTCCCAGACGCGATGTTGGATGGGCGCGTAGCAGGAGGTGTGATGGCACTGCAGGTGCAATCAACACGGCATCGCCTCGAGTAATCCACACACCAGTGCCTGCCATATAAGCCCGGCTGCCGTTTCTGCCCTTAACGCTGCTGCCGCCCCGTCGCTCGCCTTTCGTGTTCATCTTCTAGGCTTCGGGTTCTCTTTTCTTTCTTCACTGACTGCCCGCGGGTCCTCTTTGTTTGACTTCACAACTTCAGCCGGACTCGGCACATTCTATTACTTTTACGTTCGAAAACCGACATGTCTACACCAGTCCAGATACCTTCTGCACAGCGCATCCCCCGCAAGCCCGTACCCAAGGTGCGTCTTCCATTCCATACTTGACAGATTGTAGTCTGACCATCATGAAGTTCAACTATGATGCACTCTATCCCGCGCCTGATCTGCGCGACCCGCTCGCACCCTTGGCCGTCCTACGCAACCGTCATCCTGAAGGCGCGAGCACGCAGCTGCCGGTGCTCAACTTGCCGATGATGCCGCTCGTGGCAGAATCTGCCGTGCCACCGAGCATACGCCGGCAGACGATCGTCGGGCCGCCGCCCAGCGACAAGCGCAAGCGCTCCCACTCGGTCGTCGGCCCAGTTGCGGCTACAACCAAGGCGGACAGGCGTAAGACCGCTGTTTTTGGCATCAGCGCGCCGATCCCTACTGCCGCTGCACCGGCTGTTCCATCTATTCCACGCATCCCTGTTGCGTTCCCTGTCGCGCGTACTCCGCGTTCTGCCTCGCGCCCGAGTACTGCCGACTCTACTCGTCCTAGGACAGCGCGTAGTTTCTCGCCCTCGGCTTCCTCCTCCTCGTCTGCGTCTTCCATGCTTTCCGACCTTTCCGACTGGCCCGATCACTTGCTTCACAAGCTCGGCGATCCGGAGGTTACGCTCGCCCAGGATGCGCGCAAGAGCATGCGACCTATCGCTATAGACGCACCTACGCCGTTTATGCGTCGCACACACACTCCAGTCCCGATCGTAGATGTGCCTCCACCTGCAGGTGCAAACGTGCTCAAAAAGAAAGGCTCGCGCACGTCTCTCGCTGCACGCATGTTCTCCAGCCGCTCGACTACTCCTGTGCCATCCACCCCGCCGCAGAAACTGACGAAGCTCCCCTCGTCGGCATCCACATCCGGGAATGACTCGGGCTACGAGACTGCTGCGAGCGTGCTCACGCCGCCCTCGAGCGCATCGTCAGGCTCAACCACGTCCGGATCGAGCACGGAAGCGGACGTTCCAATCCGTGCGCCCAAGCGCAAGTCCAGTATGGGCCCGATGAACCACCATACCTCCTCACTGCTCAAGCGCCAATCCGTCGCTGCCGCACTGGTTCTTGCCGCCGAATCCGAGCCCGAGGACGATTCGCGGGCGCGAAGGCGCACTATCTCGACCACATCGCGTGCGCGCAGCCAGTCGGTCTCGCAGCAGCCTCGCAGCAGGTCCACCGAGCGCACCGGACCGAATGCGGCTTCGAGGCCGAGCTTGAAGAGTATGATGTCCCTGCCTGCGCTGCCGCCCGTGCCGACGATGCCGAAGGTGAAGCAAGTTGAAGCTGGAAAGGGAGAGGCGAAGGAGGAGGCGAAGACGGCGGCAGAGGTGAAGGCGCAGATGCCGTCGCGTCCCAAGCGCTCCCATCTCCGTTCTGTGTCCGACCCTGAAGCCCTTGCGAGCGCGGTACGCGCACAGCTCGCTGCATCTCCCGTACCCCCCGTACCGTCACACACGCCCGTCCACGCAGCTTCGCCCTCTCCTGCACGAACCACCACTCCCGCTTTGGGGCGTACGACGTCACTTCGCAAGAACCCACCTGTGCCGCTGGATTTTCCTGAAGAGCCGCCATCAGCGCTTTCTTCGCGCTACAAGCCGCATGCCAAGTCGCCCAAACCGACGGCGCGCGCCCCCAGCGGGACCCAGCCGATACCCGCACCAGTGCCCTCGCTGCCGTCACAAATTCCCCTCGCAGATGTTCAGCGCACGCCTCATACTCTCCGCGCGCGCACCTCTATGCCACGTATGGGTCGTTTACGCAGCAATGCCATGACGGGCGACTGTGCTTCGCCTACATCTCCAACATCACCCTCTCGTCGCCGCGCGGCTCCGTTCTCGCGCTCGTTTACCTCGCTCCCGAATGCTCATACGAAGTCTTCTCATGCGCATCTGCCGCCAAGTCCGGACCCAATGGGTGCGGTACTTCCGAACGCGTCTCAGCTCTCCCGTGCAGCGGAGATGGTCGTAGTACAAGAGAACGGCGTGCCCGTACCGTTTGGCTCCTTATGGAAGGAGAAGCGCACTGCTGTAGTGTTCATTCGCCACTTCTGGTGTTCTTCGTGCCGCGAGTACCTATCAAGCGTCGTGCGCGCGGCCGATCCCGCTGCACTCGAGCGTGCAGGCGCACAGCTGTTGATCGTCGGATGCGGGGACTTCAACCTCATCAAGAGCTACCGTCGTGAGTACTTCATTGCCTCCATTTCATCAAGTGGCAGCAACTGATTGAATTACAGAGACCTTCCGCATGCCATTCCAGCTCGTTGTTGACCCATCGCAGGGTCAGCAGCTCTACCGCACATTGGGCATGAACATGCTGCTCCCGCCTGGACTCGGCGGCGTGAACACGGCAGGCGGTACAAAAGGCCGCGTACGCTCGGCTGCGTTCGTGTTTAAGACCGCGCTTCGCGCGGGTGTTCCCGCTTGGGGCCGTGGTGGCGACGCCTCGCAGCTTGGAGGCGAGTTTGTTTTGGGTCCTGGACTCCGCTGCTCATACGCACACCGCATGCAGAGCGTGCGCGGGCATGCTCCTGTCGAGGAGGTGCTCGCAGCCGTCGGCGTTGTGACTGCTGCGACGAGCATGCGCGTTTGGTTACCGGATCACGCAGACGAGAAGAGTAGCGGCAGTGAGAAGGGGTCGGTCGAGAAGAAGGTCGCATACGCGCCAGCGCTCGTATACGAGGACTCGAAGCAGAGCGTTGGATGGGAGTCGACCGAGTCGACCGTTCTTGTCGGTGCGCACTAAATGACGACTGGGAGAGTACTATGTTTCTGTTGGGCTTCACGGTTCACGGGCTTCGCTTTTATTTTTGGGATCCGGGGGGATAGACACGACGAGGTTTCAACGATATGAGTTTTTTGCTCGCTTTCTACGTCCTTTCACCTAAAATCTTGCTATTTATGTTTATGTTCACGACTGCGTCATTTCTTTGTTTACGACCTGTTGAACTTTTATGACATTCTCTTTTGGCAGCACTGCACGAGTGTATTCTGCGTTGTGTGAGGATATGCATCTGAACACAGGTACTTAGTGCCAGTTAACAGTTGTAGGTGGTCATCAGCGTTATGTACTTATCCCCGCGCCACGCGACCGGCCCGGTCCCCGTTGTGATCGGAGATTCGACGCGGGCATGTTGTTTGCCGACGCCCACGAACAACTCTGCTTCGGACCCTCGTGAAGTACAAGTCGAATTATCTATAGCTATCCGTTCAAAGTCTCCGAAGCCTGTCGTAAACCTGCTGAGGGCTCTGCCGCATCCGAAGCAGGAAGTTCTTACTGTGTCCAGGGCTATGGCAGACTACCAGGAGTACCAGATATGGGCGTTACACTTGAACGAAGCTTTAGAATCAACTCGTGGTCTTCTGGACGCTCCTGATGACTGGAAGCCGCAACTGAAGGACCTCTGGTATCATCCCGACGCGCAAGAACTTTCGGCTTGCGACGCGTCCGAACGCATTAAACAGGGTTACCTCGAGCGATTGACTGCAACAACGCCTGCTTTTCGTGGACCTGAGAACGACAGATCGAAGTTATATCCCTCTTGTATCTCTCTGCAAACTAGTCGGACCTTGGAGGACGCGTGTCTGTCTGAAATAAAGGCGACAAACTGCCATCTCGTACTCAACCTGGGGCATGTAGATCTCAAGGTCATTTAGGATCTGTCTCCACTCTGGGGCAATCGTTTGATTATGGTGTTCAAAGGTGTCCTTTCTCTCACCGAATGCGACAGTCCAACTTTACTGGCCTGATTCTTGGGCTGCCGTCAAGAACACCCCGAGATACAAGTACGGATATAGTCCCGAGCAAAGAGTACGTAGCGGCCACTGAACGACCCCCAATTTACTAATCTGCCCTTCAATTATTGAATAGATGCTCATATTCTCTGTGGCGCTTGCGCTGGACTTCGGCGACTTCGTCATCTCAGTCAATGGCCCGGATGACCTCCTCTTCACAGTGAGTGTCATGACGGCAGTGAGACAACAGGGCCTTGAACTTTCCTTGCAACAGTGCGAATGGTCTCCACATTGCTCTTCCAGCGAGATCGAACCGGAACAGCCTCTGATCATCGACATAGTGAACGACTGGGAGGGTTACATGCAACACGTCGTGCGATGGCTTGAGGGCGATTACTCGTCAATGAACGTAGAAGAGAAGGAGACCTGCATAGCAACCTTTCTATCTCAGAACTCAGGCGAAAGAGATATCTTTGCAGGGATCAGGTTTCACTCTCGCTCGGAAGTCCTTCATCGCGCCGGTGAGCGTCGAGAATAATCTCTCCCTAATGCAGAATCATATTCAGCATGCGCTCATACGATATATCCTAGGCATATCCCCAAGCCTGACACTGCGAGAAGTCGTTGAGGCGCGTGGTCGGTTCTATCGGATGCTCCTCGCAACGTGGCAATACAAGAGTTTGAGTCGTTATATTTGGTATGTTTTTTGAGTCATCTTCGTTATCTATCATAACTCACACCCATAGGCATCGACATGTTCGGATCGCTGTCCACGATCGACTGCTTGCGCCAACTTTCGAGAATCGTTTAGACTACATCATGGAGCCACATCTGGCTTACGGGAAGTATCCCATCACTGTGTCAAGGCGTCTCGAGGCTCAGATACAGGAGTTCAACGAAGCATCAGAATCACTTGTAGGTGCATTGCTGTTGAACGACCTCCGCCTAGGATTCTCAGTCGTCATCATAGGATCCCGATGTCCGTCTCTCGTCATGCGACGCTTTCGACCCGTCCTTAATCGAAGATGCGATCCGTCACGCTCCCGAGTTTTGTCCGGCCATACTGGGTGAAGCATCCTGGGGCTTGCACCAGAGTCAGATTGCTGAACAGCCCTGGTCGAACAATCCGTTGGTGGAGAAGGATAAGAGAGAAGGTAACGGCACACGTTCTATATATCTGGGTGCCACATACTCACCTTCACACGAGGCTTGTTTCTGTGCGACGACGATCTCGTTCCCTCCGCGTCCTGGACCGAACTCTTTGTACCCCAGAATCTGCGGCGTATCGTCAGGATCCCAAACTTCATGTACAGTTCAAATACCCTTGGTGAAATATGGACACCTTTGTATGTCATTGCAACATGTGTTATCGATATCGACGGCTTACGGTTTCCGAGACAGACAACTCCCCGACTATGCAGACCTTCAAGGCGATGCGTCAGGCTCATCCTGTACACGCATGATTACCATAGAGGACAAGTATGCGGTCGGTGCGCTAGAATCTCCCGGAAATGCCATCGCTATCAGAAGCACAACTCAGCGAGCGCAGCGTTCGAATCCGCCCTTTTTGTGAGCCATCGTTATCTTTGTAATGCATACTTCGGCATGCTCTTGCTGACTTGGGGCATTCAAGCACATATCCCTCGCGCGGCGCTGCCACTGAAGACGATCCATCGACGTATCGCCTGATGCGTATCAGCGTCATAGCCACCTTGAGTCGTTTGCGTCAGGCTAAGCTCAAACATGAGCATCGGGGCAAGGTCACCTTGAGCGAGGAAGAACGATCAGCGAGACAGAGGGCCTACGATGCGTTCGATGAGATGTGGATCGATCGGTTCGGTGCTCTTCCGGACCCGCCCGACGCCCTGACCTCTCAAAAGGTCACTCGACGGAGAAGAGACAAGAGTACGTCTGAGACGGCGTCAATTGAGGACTCGAGCGATGAGGGTGGTAAGCCTCGGAGAAGTAAGAGGTCGAGGAGAGAGACGAAACGATTTGATCCTTCATGAAAACCCATGTCATATATCATATGCCTACGGACACCACATGAACTCAAATAACCGACGTCCGCGTTCTGAGCGCGGGTTTTTCCCTCTGTCGTTATTGCTTGTGTAGAGGCACGACGCTGAAGAGAAGAGAAGAGCGAGCGGTGCAACGGGATGTTGAGTGAGGAGGAGTAACTACTAAAACTATATTGTACATACAAATCTCTAATGGCTGACGGCAGATACTACATAATCTATAAAGTCTAAAGTGTCTGAAATAATCACAACAAGTCGCAAAGCGATCGTGAATCCAATGACAGGGAGAGCCTTCTATTCATACAATATTAACGGTGGGAGTGTTTTGACCAGAGGGCGATCTGGGTGTTCTATGTCCAGTCTTTTCGAATATGTGGGTGGCGTCCGCAATGACGTCGTCTGCCTTGTCGTAGAAGATCAACCCGCGGCAGAAGGCCACGACCGTGAGCACCGCAAGGACAATCCATATTGCGGAGAGCACCACGACGAAGACGATCTGTACTATGCGTAATCCAGGTACATTGAGCGCATCTGCCAGTGCGCCCAGGCAGCCGATCCAGCCGACGTTGGGGAAAGTCAGTGCCCAACCTGTACAGTGACCGATGAGTATTGATGTGTTGAGATAGCGAGTACTGGACGCTTACAGCCGAGGATCTCGTTCAGATGCCTGTGCAACTTGAACCAGTAAGGAAGCGCGCCAAATATAACAAGGAAGCCGGCGAGGCCGAACATCATCAGAGCCGCGAGGACTGATGCTGAATACCAGACTTCGCCGGCGATGTCAGCGACAACAGCATGACGAGGAAGGCTATTATGCGTGTCAGCCAAGGAATAAACAGAAGTACGAAAGAGCATACATGTCGCGAGCTTGAGCGCCGAGCTTGATGAGGCTAAGTGCCGTGAATCCGGGAGGACCAACTGCAATGAAAGCCCCGTTCGCCTGATGTCCCTCCATAAAGCCCGTCTATAGTGCGTCGTGAGTTGTCGCCTTCAATAAGCACAAACACATTCAAGCGTACCATCATGAGGCGGATGAAGTAGATAGCTATGTACAGGATCGTCACGCACGACCCAAGACCCTAAGAAGGTACGTTAGCTGAGTACTCCTTACAATCAGCTCATAGCGTACCTGAAAGAAGTACCCCACGAATAGCACGCCGAGGGTGCGTTCCTCTGCTGGGTCCATCACTTCTAGCACGTTGAACGCGACCACGCCAACGAGCATCATGGGGAACACTAAAAACATCCACGCAGGAGAGAATTGACGAATGTCGTGTGGCCGATTGAACCATATCATGAGCAGCGGGAAGCTCACGGCGACGGCAAGGCCGACGTAAATCCAAAACAGTATATAGGCGAGGTCAGAACGGACATTGTCGGGCACCTGGTCGTAGTTGATAGCCCCGATCAAAAGAGTTGCATACGACAAAACCTACATCCTTTGATAAGGTGGACCGACGAAGGATAGCAAGGGAACTACGTACAACGAGAGGGACGTAGATGTTCTTAGACGGATCTGTTACCAATCTCTTGGCCTGTCGAGGATACACTGAACACGCATACATCAGCATGTCATCCTGAACGCGAACACGAGTACTGACAAACCGCTTGAATGGCCAGTGTCGACACGTTGATACAGAACAGTACGAGGTTGAGAAAGAAGAACACGGTTTCAACGGTCCTCAGGGCGCTGGACTGCTGCTTCAACCCATTGATGGATACATATCTACAAAGAGGTCAGCTACAGGGCGAGCAGGTCCGGAAGCAATTGCACGTACACAGCACCTGTGCCCATGCCCACTGGGAAAGCCTGCCAGCTCCAGCCGTGCACTCGTCGGGCAATATGACTGACCCTATGTGGTCGAGCATCATCCGGAATTGATTCGATTTGCCGCGCGGGTAAGGCCTTCACAGTGAAGAGGGTTCTCGTCGGGATATGTCCAGGAGGGGGTGGTTGGTTGACAACCGTTTCGGTTGGAGAAGGTGCACGCGAAAGGCCTAGTACCGGCGTAGTTGACGGAAGGCCGAGGTAGAATTGTGGCGACAGATATGCGCGGAAGTTGGGTTCGGCATGATGGAATCGAGGGGTGGGTGCGTATGGTGGTGAGATAGACCCTGGTGACTGCATAGTAGAGAAAGCAGAAGGCAAGTACGACAACGATGGCAGCGGAAGGCCAGGAATATATGCAATGCAAGCACCCGCTCAGGCTCGCGGCAGCATCGCGGTCACTTGGTCGAGCTCTAATCTCAGCTGCCCAGATTTGTTCTGGGCAGAAGTCTGCGCTGTTGTGTTACACCGGCGGCGGCCGGACCGATGTGGGCTCACTAGCTTCGTACGCGCTTTCATACGATAGTAGGGTGCATTGTAGATGAGCTTGACACAGCTGTGCTTTACGTGCGTGCATGAAGACTAGAAATTGCCTGTAACTAGGTGGGGGGAGGTTCGAAAAGAGCGAAAAGTCAGTCGCGGCTGTTCAGCACGTGTGGCGCACGCGTCGGTGTCCGAGACGCGGGAGGGGCTCGGAAGCCGCCGCTGTACCAGCACACTGCACTGTGCACACTGCACTGCGCGCTGCAGGGCCACTGTGGGTGTTTGCTGACCATTGTAGCAACGGATCTTTGCTCCGCCACAGGCTGCCCGAGGCCTGATACCACGTTTCATCTCCGGACAAGCGCGCACAATAAACTTGAGGTGCAAAAGGACAGCGCTGTGCAAACTACGAAACAGACCGGTACAACCAAATGGTACAACAAACACGACGCAGACTTCCATTCATACCGAAGCCTTCTCCTTCTGTCCCTGACCGAGGAAGTCGCCCGACTCGATGTTGTTGAGCGCTTCCTCATCCTGGTCAAGCTTGTAAAACGTGACCCAAAACAGGATACCGCCAATGAATGAAAGAACACCCATGACGCCGTAGTTCCAAACGAGCAACCTACAGGAGGGTTAGTGAATAAGGTCAAACGAACAAGTGGCGAAAAGAACGCACGGGTCAGTAGACAACGAGACAAATGCTTTGCCGATGGCGCTGGAGATGGCGGAGGTGAACAGGAACATGGACATGACGAGTGATTTCATGTTCTTCGGCGCCTTGGTGAACGCGTACTCAAGACCAGTGATGGACGCGTAGATCTCAGAGGCAGCGATGAGCACGTAGGACGGTGTTTGGATCCAGACGTTCAGCGGGGAGACTTCACAGCCAGCATTGGCCGCGTGATAGCCACACGGAGAGGTCTTGTAGATGTAGTGCTGGGTGACCGCAGCTGCGAGCATGGCAAGCGCACCGGTAATGAAGCCGGCTGTGATCTTGCGTAGAGGGGTAACGCGGACACCAATGCTGCGGCAGAAGGGGTAGATAACTAGGTCGTGGAGGGGGATGAGGATGAGGATCGCGAAGGGGTCCAAGTTGTTGATGACTAGCGGTTATGATTTAGCATTGTGTATAAGAGTGAAAAAATGGGCACACCCACCATCGTTGGGCACACCGTGTGTTGACATCACAGCGGCCTGCGACGTCAAGTTGTTGATGATCTGATTGTACGGGAGCCACTATAGAGGGACGTGTAAGTAAATCACAGTCCAAGAGCGCTTTGGGGAATCCTACATATATCGGGTACCAGACGAATACAGCGCACGCCTTGAAGCCACGGCGTACTTCCTCAACCCATTTATCATCAAAGGTCATCCAGGTCGGACGGCGATCGACCGGAATCGTGCTGGGCTTGACGTTCTCCCAGAAGCTCTGGTCATGCATACTACGCCACATCTTGACCGGGTTGAGAGACCAGCGCCCCTTGGCTGCATAAGCCCAAAGGCGGAACGACTGGATGGTGACGGAGCCCTCTGGCTTCGTATGGCGGTAGCGGTGACGACCAACGAAGAGTACCAGCGGGCAGCACAAGTAGACCACAGTCGGGAGCATGTAACTGAACCAGAAGCCGATGTATTTTTCGCCGTAGGTCATGCCGATAGGACCGATGAGTGAGCCAATGTTAATGAAGAAGTAGACTATAAAAGCGCGTTAGTCGGAGCCCCAAGCGGTAAGGACTGGGAACAAGAACGTACACCACATATAGACGCGGGCAGTGGTCATCGCGGGATCTACGATAACACGTTCGCCGCCCTTCTTTACTCGTACGAAGGGCTTCAAGCTGCGCTGCTGCTCCGCAATAAGCGGCGAGATGTTGCTCTTGAAGCCACCGGTACCTAGGATCCGATTCAGTCACAGTCCGTAGGAAACCAAACTTTGCGCTTACCGAGACCCATAACCACCATAGCGACGGCAAGGCAAGCCAGCGAGCCATTCGCATGGACGATGACAGGAGGGACCGCAGAGATAATGAGAAGGATATGGCCAAGAAGACAGATAGCAATTGAGAACATGATCGTCTTGTACCGGCCGATGTACTGAGGAATAGAGGGTCAGCTCATTCAGTCGAGGAGCGCTGGAGGAAAACACGCGGTGTCAGCAATGTACGCGCCGAGAATGGGCGTGCAATACGTCCAGAAGCTGCCGTGTCCGTCAGAACGACACGAAAGCAAATCGTAAACTTGCTTAGGCTCACGCATTGAACGTAGTAAGCCCAGTAGCTACCTGCTGGCCCTTGCCTTAAAAAGAAAAGAAAAGTGGCTATTAATGATAGACCTGTCGTGTAGTAGGCGATAGAGATCATACCTAGTGCGCCAGATTGGCCAAACTTACCGCCAGCACCGGTCTTGGAGCCTGCCGGCAACGGCTGCTGAATGACTGTGACGAAGTCAATGTCCACGCACGAGAAGTCATAGCCCAAAGCGCTCACAATTGGTCCAAACAGCCGTACTTCCGTAGTACGAGAAGCGCTCAGCCATTTCCACAAAGGCAATCACTACACCGCGGGGTGTCAGATCATCCAATTTGCACTTGTATGTAGCTTTCCTGCTCACGATAGGTAGACCAATTGATGTAGTCGGAGACATGGCGGAGCGTTTCCATTTCTTCGCCGGTGGGCGCGACGAGGCCCTCCGGTGTCTCGTGAACGTGCGGGGTGTCATCAACAAATTCGTCCGCATTCTTTTCGTCGGGCGAAGCTATGTGGTCGTCGACAGGAATAACCTTGCCGTGCTCGCGTGCAGCCTCTGCCGCCGCAGCGAAGAAGGTATCGTCAGCACCCTGTCCTCGGCTAGCCATTGTGTCGTATGGGTACTCTGTCGAAGCGAAGAGGCGACAAGTGGCAGCAGCGACAACGAGAAGGTCGTGCGGGAGGGATCCGCGAGGCAAGCGGATACGCTGACCATCCTAGGATGCCCAAGTCCTGTCTTATAAGCGTATAGCAGGGAATCCGGCGCCTGTCTGGACGAAACTGGCGGGAAGGCCGCATGGTTCCATCAGGCACGGGTACGCTTCTTGACGGGGAAGCGTCTTAGCTGCGCCAGATAAGCCGGACCGCGGTACGGAGAAAAAACCAAGCTTTGGGTCCAGGGAACTTGGTGCGAGACGCGGGGTGGGCTGCAGTTTAACGAAAAGCCCTGCGTCGTCGCACGATGCTATTTTACCGTCTTTTCTGCGGCGTACTTGTGCGCTTTCGCATAGCAAGGAAGAAGATCGAGACATGCAACCATAGGGAGGGCGTCGATACAGTTCTGCAGATGTTCAAAAGAAGCATACCGGAAGACCTCCTGACAGGAACGTGCCGACGTGTAACGCCGCGCTTAGCGGGAAGATTAGATGCACTGTTCAAAATTAGCCCTGCGTTTTCCATATATAGAGAATGCTGTTCAGTGTGTTCTTGGTCTTGTCTTCGTCTAAAGCACGAGCTTGATAGCGTCGCTCCTGAGGAAAGATAGCCAACCTTGATATCGTCAGGGAGGTAAGCCTTTCAGATAGCATGACGTTCACCTTCCACAGGCTGATCATGGCATAGCTCCTACGGCATGCCTAGACGTATTTATCCGCAGTAGCAGTGCAGCAGCCTAGTATCGCCAGAGGAGCGACATGTTGTATTATTCCTTGCAATAGAGGCAGTCGTGTGAACAGGTACAACGCCGGTACCGAGCCTGGCCGCGGGACAGGCGTACTCACGGTCTGGGTTCTACTAAGCAGCGCTAAGCAGCTCATGAGAGACGTGTTACGCAGAAAAGAGCATCCTGGCGTACCGGTTTGACTCCAGTGATTGTTCAAAGGGAGCCCGAGCGCAGTCACGCTGTGGTTCGAGATCGCTGAGGTGGCATAAGTTGCAGCAGTGACATTGCCCGTTTTCACGAGAATATCCTACCTCGTATAGGTAACTTTTGAGGCAACAGTTGCTTCCCTTCACCCCATGAGGGAGATCAGTGCGGCTCGCACTGAACGCACGCGGAGGTCTTGGAGTAGAGGTTTGGCGGCTGCCCGAAGGTAACGCGGATGTCCTTGTGCGCGCGCACTTCTGACAGACATGGAAGATGACAATCGGCAATAGAGTCGAGAAGAGCTCACAATCTCTTGCAGTGAAGTGTAGCCCCTTGATGTTTCTTGCTTTCATGGCCATGACGACAACTCGAAATAGTTTTTACCCGCGGCGACGTGGCCGATAATAACACTCGATCGCCATCGAATGATCTTGACAGTCTTCTTGGACGGCAAGGTGGATCGAGCAATGTGTATGTCATCGGAACATCAGCACCAGGACAAGCAATGTTAATGGATAGGCGACGAGCAAGCAATCTGTGTCCAGGTCGACACACACCCACGTCGTCCAGGGTTCATCGACACCAACACCATACTTCATTCAACTGAACGACGGGAAATTATACTGCTTGCTCCCAGATACACTTTCATCTTCCACACCCCGCATCAAAGCATCCTTAGGAACACGGGCAAGAACGGCTTCGTCAACTATTGTCATTCCAACCTCTAGCGACACAACAGTCAATAAGATTCCCGGGCCTCTAAGGCTCCAGAGATGCGGGGAACGTCCCGGCCTCCCGCTGCTCATCCCACTTGGAGATCTAGTGAACGTGTTAGCTGTATAACATGCGGTAGACATGATGGCTCGTACCCATTCGTCTGGGAAACGATAGTGGTAAGTAAGAAATCAATGAATACTGGATAGCATTAACTTACTAGGGCAGATGGAGTGGTAGACGCGCTTGAACTGGTTGCACGGCGCGAAGTCCTCGCCCTTGGCCGCGATGCAGCGGAAGTAGTCCGTGTAGTTCTGGAAGCTATGACTCTGGATTAGCACCCAAATATGGTATAGATGCACGTGTAGCGTACCAGCGACGGGTCTGGTTGGTGTACGGGAAGCGAGCTATAGAAGTCATGAGCAACAAGCAAAATGAACAAGCCTGCCACGATGCGCACCGTCGAAACCCGCGGTCTGGAGAACGAACTTGCTGCTCAAGATATTAGAATCAGCCCTAATAATGTGAGGGCGCACGCACTTCTGGAGCTCCTCGTCGGACATGGCTGCTGTAAAGGTGGTGGTTTGGAAAGGAGAACGACGACGGCGCCCGCGCGGGACGAGACGGATGGTCGCGTGGAAAGCGGATTTGTCAGCTTTTGATCTCTCGCCTTCATCGTGCAGCGCCGAGACCCGTCTCGGACCACCATCTCGACCGCTGTTTGTTCTTACACTAATATCTCTGTTTCCTTTTTTGACTTGTATCTTTAATCTCTTGTGGACCTACTATGGATGCTCTGAAAGCAGAGATTGCTGCGAAGCGCAAGGCGGCTGAGACGGACACTGGCCGTCCGAAGAAGTACATGCGCAAGGGGGATGTAGAGCGGATGAGATTAGAGGAAGAGCAGAGGGAGAAGGAGGAGAAAGACAGGGCCGCGAGGGAGAAAGAGGAGCAGGAAAGACAGGCAAAGGTAAGCTCTATTTCCTTGACTTCGCGCGTTTGGCGTGGGCTGTATCATCAAAGAAGATATCTCGTATGGATGCCGCTCCACCTGCCTTTACCGTCTGGCGCCTATTCAGTATCCTCGTTCGGTTTAATTGTCATGGAAGCGAAATGGAAGCGAGCATTCACACAAACCAATTCGCTTTCCAAGTGCGACCATTGTCTGAGAAAGTCCTGATTCTGCTTGCCGGAGCGTCGCTTCTGTGTCGGCGGAGCTGTGTTAAAGATTCTTGTCGAAGTATATGGCATTTATCCTCCAGATCTGGCGGTGAAAAGTGGCCAATCAGTGACAAAACAGAAAGAAGATAGTCCCGTTACATCTCGGATTTGTTTCAGTGCGTTCGGCGCCGAGTTTCATGCACGGTACTAATTCGCAGTGCTTAGGCAGCCGCAGCGGCGGCGAAAGTGGCAGCCCAACGCAACGACATACAACAAGGTGTTTCACGATCAACATCGTCCCCTCTCCCTGACGAAGCCGGTGCCGAGCGCGCTGCCTTCAATATCTCCATTGAGGAAACGATTCGACGTTTACGCTCCAAGGGGCAACCAGTCCGGCTTTTCGGTGAAACGGACAAAGATCGTCGCTTGCGCTTGCGCGCCCTGGAACTCATCGAGGAGCGAGGGCACGACAAGGCGGCTGGTCAGAACGATTTCAGGAAAGCGCTGGAAGATGTTGAGAGCGCTGAACGGGAGAAGAAGGCTGGCGCCGTCCCTGCCCAGGATAAGAAGAAGCGTGCTGACGCAGAAACGACGGAAGTCGACCTGGGTATGATCAAGACGGACCCAGAGAAACTCTATCCCTTGATTTACTACGCTCTCAAGCGGGTCCTCAAAGAATGGGAAGAGAGTTTGGCGGATCGACCTGGTATGACCAAGATCTTTGCATCGCATGGCGTCTTCTCGATACTCATACTATACCGAATGTAGAGAGCGTCAAGCGCACCCAACAGGGGAAGCTTGCTGCCGCGACCCAAGTCCAGTCCGCAGAATACCTGAAGCCACTGTTTAAACTCCTCCGTGCAAGGGTTCGTTGATGCGCATTATGGGGATCACTACTTTATGCTTACTTATTGCAGAATCTGCCCTCTGACGTGCTCGGACGCATCGCCGAGATTGTCTACTACATGCAACAGCGACAGTACCAGAGGGCCAATGATTCTTACTTACGTCTATCTATCGGCAACGCGCCGTGGCCTATCGGCGTGACTATGGTTGGGTGCGTAGCTCGATCGTCTTACACAAACGCTACTAACGGCGTCTTTGCAGTATCCACGAACGTTCTGCTCGCGAAAAGATTTCGACAGATCAAGTGGCGCATGTATTGAACGACGAAGTCAGCCGCAAGTACATCCAGAGCCTCAAGCGGTATGTGGCTGACCGATGTGCCCGCCGATTGGATCTTTCTGACGCTATTGACTACGCAGACTGCTTACATTTTCCCAGACAAAGTATCCACCAGAAGATGTCTCCCAGCTCATGGGATGAGCAGGCAGTGGCCATTGACGCCACTACGAGCGGATCATTGAAAGTATGAGGATGATGCTTTGCTTCTCGATCCGCGCGCCACTCGGGGGATGTTCATGTTCCTACCTCTTCTCCGCCGACCGTCGGCACGGGTATACCAAGGAAGCAATGTAGATCTTGTACCGCAGAGTCTGAACAATCATCGACGTTTTTTCTGATGGTCAGCACCTGTCGCTCCGCGGAGTGTACATGTAATACAATACGGACTGAGCTATCGTCGAGGCGCTCAGGTGCGCCACCATTTCCAGGGTTTAACCGTTCCCCAGCGCAACCTCCCACCGGCTATTCAGCCACACGATTGCCACAAGATTCGGCCGATATACCGCACCAGATTCCCGTCCCGGCAAACAATGCGCGGTCGGTCGGTCCACGCCGTACTCGATGGCCCCCGTAGACAGATGTCCACAGCGAGGTCCCCGTCTCCCGATACACAAGTTTGAAGCTCTATCGAGCCAAGATGCTAATACATCCGAGTTCCGTAGAGCGACCGTACTGTGCGACTCGCGTGCTGATGTGGGCCACGGAACTGCCCTCGGAGAGGCTCGATGCAGCAAGCAGGACGCCTGGAGGCGCTGCTATCGCTTGCCATTCCCGCCTTTCTTCTTGCCTTTGCGCGTCGCCTGCTTGTCCTCGCGCGATTGAGGCGTGTCAGTGCCATCATGCAGAGCATGTCCTGTCGAGTTGATGTGGGCGAAAAGTTTTGTCCTGCTGTCGAATGACGCTTGACAGACGTTGCATCGCTGCTGTCCGGCGTCGCCCTACAGTCGGGCGCGTTAGCTCCATCAAAAGACCCTGAGCGCGGGGAGAATAGAGGTAGCGTGCAGGGCACGGCGCAAGGCCGTTAGGTAAACAAGCGAGAAACGAGGGTCGGTATCTGCAAGACCCGGGAACACGTCTGCGATGCAGAGAGATCTCCCGCTGATCCTTGCTGACTGCGTGTGCGTACACGGCCCAAAATGAACGGGACGCGGCGAGGAGGTGGTGATCCCGACAACTTCACTCACCATCATTTTCTTCGCGGCCTCTCGCGCTCTGCGTTTCTCCCTCTTGGAAACCTCCGATTGAACTGCACGCGCACCACTCTCACCGTCCCCGGGTGGATGCGCCTCCATCAGCGCCGTCTCAGCGCCTGTACCCGCAGTGGCTTCGGTATCTTCCTCGCGTCCCTCTTGAACTAGTGACGGTGAAGGATCGGCAACTCCCACTGCGGAAGGCGTAGGTGGCGTAGATGGGTCTGGCTCTTCCTCAGCGTCCCTGTTCCGGCGGCGTCTTGAGTTACGGGATGCACGAGGAGGTGACGGAGAAGAAGTGCGACTGGGTTTATTCGACTTCGATTTTTTGACTCTGCGTCCGGTGGGCCACTCGTCCTCCATCTCCTGCTTGTCTGAAGCGGTGGGAATATCAGGATCGTAGTCCTCAGCACCGTCATTCGCCGGAGGTTTGATGGCCTCGGAATTGCCATCCGTCTGTTCGTCATCCTCGACCGCAAGCGCCGCCATATCTTCCTCCAAACCAAGGGCGTCATTCTCTTCTGCCATCTCACGCGCAAGCCGCTCGACGGCTTTTAGATGCTTTTTGCTCCTCTCGTGGCTATCCCAAGCGGCCTCACTTCGGAAGCTCTTACCACAAGCTACACACTCCCACTCCTCCTCCTCGCCCCCCTCAGCCAGAGACCATTCCAGATCGGCGGCGTTGCGCTGAGGCGTTTGTTGCCAATCTTGTGCGACAAATGTCTGCGCTGCTGGTGTAGCCGTGCCGGAGTTTGGGCCTGACGTCTGACCTGTGGAAGCCTTCACTGGTTGGCTCACAGGCGCTTTTTGTGCCGCTTGATGCGCTTTGTATCGAGGATCTCGCTTGCGAATGAACTTTACAAGGGCCTATGGATTATAAGCAATCAGTTATTAGTCTTGATGACGATGTCATTTACACTCACCCGTACTGTCTCGTTAAATTCTTTACGCGCATCTTCGCGCGACTTCTTGTTTTCGCGTTCCATCAACCTACACACCGTGGCAAACTCCTTCATAAGCTCCATACGTTGTTTGCCTTCAAGCGAGAGACACACCTTCGTACGCGGCGGTCTGGAGCCTCAGACTCGTTCCACATATCTGCCCATGAAAACTCCTTTTCCGTGACAAAGTTGAGCCAGTAGTTGTAGAAGACCCTGGCAGCCTCCGCAGATCGATCTTTCGAAGGCGCTGCCCAGGTCCAGGACGATGTACCAAAAGAAGGGAACTCTGATGCGTCCACGCCCGTGTACGCTTGCTCATCATGAGCGAGGCGCGCAAAGAGGTTGCGATAGATGGTGAAGAAGCCCTAAACACCGCCGACGTAGTTCAGTACCAAGATGAATGGAAGAATCGCGTATTGACGCACGTCCTGACTATCATCGAAGTCTGACCAGATGCTTGCGTCTAAGAAAGGCTGGAGATGCCGCACGGTCAAGCCACGATCGCGGGCACGGTTAGGCACAGCACCGCTCTTGATATCGTCGAACACACTTTGCACATCTGGCTCTGGAACCATGGACGCGCGATGTGAATCATACCAAGCGCGCTCCTATACAGTCCGTATACATTCGTGGGCAACCCTTTAGCCAAAAGAACGTCACGTATGCGCACCTGCTCATCGCTCAATACCTGAAATGAGATTAGACCTAGTTAGACGCGGCATGGTTATGCAACTTAAGATCGCGACGAACCTCGTATGCTTGCTGAAGCGCCGCAAAGCGTTGAGTTGCCCCTTCCGGGTCATCTTGATTCTTGTCCGGATGATGCTTCAGAGCAAGCTTTCTGAATGATTTCTGCACCGTAGCGTTAGTTGGCCTGGTAAAAGTGTGGATTTTGTTATACCTTAATCTCATCGGCTGTTGCCGTCTCCTCCACCTCAAGCAGGGCGTAGTAGTCCGCGACAGCAGGCTCAGACTCGGAGCCATGTTCATGACGAGATTCGCGTGCACCCATTACTCTGCTAGTAGCCCCGATCTATTAGATGAAAGGAGGTGTAAATCGACTACCCCGACCACTGCCCGCGGAAGTACGCGTCAAGAGCAAGGAACTTAGAAACGATTGACCGCGACGCGTAACAGCACGTGCCATCAAATCCCGACGCGTCGCGCGCGCGTCGGTGACGAGCAGCTGCAGTTCTTCCTTCTTCCAGACCATCATCATGTCTTCTTTCTTTGGTGGTTCAACCGTCGCTGCAGCGAGCAGCCCTGGTATTTGATCTATAAATGTATACTGCGCAAACTCTGATACTCGCGAAGATGTCGAGCAGAGGAAGCAAGCCGTCATGAATAGCATCCGCCAAGAGCTCGCCATGTCAAGTGTGCAGGAGTTAATCACGGTACGTTCCCCTTTGATGTCGCATTATACCTTCCGACTAAATGAAGATACCCAGAAAATCAACGAGAAGTGCTTCAAACAGTGCATCACGAAGCCGTCTACGTCGCTCTCAGGGTCTGAAGAGGTGCGTGGCAGCGTCCGACGAATGGCGTTGTTTTTGACGGTATGGCAGGTTTGCCTTGAGAGGTGTCTGGGACGGTATATGGAAGCCTGTAAGCAGTCATATCAACTCTTTTTCCACTGTGCACTGATACCACCCGGGCTCTAGTCAACATTGTCAGCAAGGTCTACACGCAGCGTCTAGCCAAGGAGCGTGCCGAGCATCCAGAACTCAACTAAAAGTTCCTCGTGAATCTGAATGGTACATCTATATCTGAGTACATGTCATACTTGAACAAGACATTAATGTGTATATACAGCACGCTGACCCCGAGAGGGGCCCTGGCATCACACTGCTACGTATATACTCCATCTTAATTCATGAAATGCTTGACCATCCACCAGCATCTTTATCACCCCGTTATGTGGTGCCACTTCCTTGCTCGTCGATGCTCTTTTGCTATCTTGAAACTCATTAGTATCCACCTATGAAGACCGCCAAAGATGTACCGCATTGGGCGCAGTGCGTAAAGCAACACCCGTACAATCACGCCTTGCCATATGGCTCAAGCTCTCAAGCCTCTATTAGACGATGTCAGGCGATATTGCCTGCGACAGCTGAGTATGCGTAGCTCTACGTCGTCTTCCGGACTTTCTCCAGCTCCAATGTTGGGCGCTGATGAGCTTCCGACCACTAGTTTGCGCAGCAGAAGGGCTTGCCTAGTAGTATTGCCACCCTTGCGAGTCTCAATTTGCGCTGTCCAACCTCTTGGTTCCTGTCCATTCATATGGCAATGACGAGAATGACGAGAAGCTCGCCGTATGACGGCAGGAACATGATCATGTGCATTCAATGCTACGTTCTACTGACTGGTATAGACTCACGAGCCGCAAGACTCATCTGGAAGTATGAGAACGGGGACGACAAGCTGTATGAGGCATGTTTCGTGATCGCTTTGTTGACTGCGCCACCCTCAGACAGCGTGCCCTTCGGTTCTCTGACAGTAGGCTCCTGTACCAGATTCGACCTTCGTACGATATCATCTGCCACACAGGGGACATGCTAAAAAGTTCTTCTGGTGGATGCTATGCACCTCGCAACGCGCGGTCGCCTGTACTGTATGCGCATTGCGCGACCGCCGACGATTCTACCCGCCGGGGCGGCCCGACACCTTCCGTTCCATGGCCCGACTACTGTCCGAATAGGCTCGTAGCAACTGTCTATCGTCTCCGATCGAAGCTACTTTGTGATCTACGCAGCGGGGCTCGGACAATCGGACATACTTGCACCAATGTCATTGCTCATCGAATCCGAGGGAGACATAAATTGTGAGGCTATATCGTTGCATTTTTGAACGGCGCTCTCATACGACCACTGCATAAACAGGCCAGGCGAGTACAGATACAGAAAAAGAAGCCAGAACTGCTGTTTACAGTTGTCTCCCCGAAACTACCATCAGCCTGGATATTTGCCCTGTTTTAGTGGCTCGATGATCTAGGTGGACGTCAGCGATCGAGGTCGCGTGCGGTTCCTGCCGCTGGACACTTGTTTACTCGCCGCTTGAGTCCGAATTCCGGCGCATGATGCCTGGCGTAGCCCAACTATCAGGTTTGTATATTTAGTTGAAGACGCGATAGCGAAGGATAGCCTCAGCTCGCGCGATCCTAGGCGCGTGATATGCATACATGCAGCTATTGTTTGTCAATTAGAATTTGGGTGGGTATGGTACGGACAGATTGCTATGAGTACACAATGGGGAGGTTATTATGGCACAGAAAAAGCGAGGCAGTGGAATCCAGCGCGAGGGTTAGCAAAATGTGTCAGGTAGTAAAGTGCAGGGATCGTCTAACAAGGATGTGTGTGATAGATACAACTGGAATAAGTGAAGGTCACAACAGATAGAAAGCAGGCAGCGATGCGCGACACCAGAAACTAGTAACGAGGGCCGTGGCCGTAACCATCATCGTAAGGCGAGGCGCTCAGCATGACAGGCTCCCCTACCATACCATGACCTGAAGGCCTTGACACCATTCCCGACGGATGATGGACGACAAGCTCGTTCGGCCGCGCTCCGTACGCGAGCTGGGGCGATGCCGACGGCGCATAATGCTGTCCGTGACTGGGCGCGACGGCTCCACTTGATAGAGCATAATGTGCGTGGACTGTTGACGGCGTTCCCGCTGCGGGCAAGCCACTCGGGTAGCCCTGGCCCGAATAGTTACGCGACAGCGGTGCATGCGTAGCGTCGTCGAGCACACTGTGCGATGGCGAGTACATGGGCGTGGCGTATGGCGAGGCTGAGGAACCCGGCGACGACGAGGCATAGGACAAATTCGACTGCGCGGATGGCGATAACTGCGAATACGAAGCATATGATGGCGCAGGAGACGGGTTACTCGACGAACGCGAGGTCGAAGGCGGGTCAAGATCAACCTGATAATCGAGCGGTCGCCGGTGCGCCTCGAGGGGATGTAGTGTCGCGTTACCGCGCCCCGAAGCATGATCATAGACGGCGTACGAGACATTGTCGGAATGGCGAGTTACTGATAGCGGCTCATATCCCATGGAGGTTGGTATCTCTGACGGTACCGGGTAGGGAGGCGGCGGCGTCCTGGTCTGTACGTCTGGGGATCCGGCCATTGGCAAATGGAAGTGGCGAAGGACGTGTGCAAGCTGAGTTGATGCACCAACGAGGTCGTGGCGGAGGTCGAGCGACGCCTGAGCGCCTTCGGTCCAATCCGCAGAGCGCTTCCAGACGCGACGACCCGTATATATACCGTTATCCACGATGGGCTCCTCGATGAAGAAGAGAGGTGCTTGGCTAAGAATGAAAGTCACAAGGGCCTTCCCAGGCGTGGTGGTCATGTACGACGTTTCCTTGATGTGGTCGAACGGCACCTCGATCTTGAAGCCGTAGCCCGAAGATTGAATATACCAGACGAGGCAGCGGCGGTTCTCGCAGACGTAGGTAACGAGGTCGTGCTTTGCGATTTGTGTCGCAATTCGGCGCCAGTGGCCGATGGTTAGCTCGTAGCACGGGATGATCGTGATGGCTGTAGGCATGTTAAGCAGGGCAGATGGAGACATGAGAACAAGAGGCTGCGTACAGTCTTCTTCGCGGATCAGGGATTGGAGATCAACCTCAAACCCTTGGCGGAGCTCGGGCGGCGTTTGTGGCGGAGTCGAGTCCTTGCCCTTGACTTTACCATCCAGCAGCTTTGCCTTCGCACGCCTGAAGAGTCAAGTATGTGTGAGCGCTCCGCATCGTAGGAAAGGAAGTATGCCATAAACGCACCTGTTTTGGAACCAGATCTGCGTTTGGCGCTCCTGCATGCCGAGAAGTTGGCTGATCTCACGGCGCCGGGCGGCGGTTGGACTCCTGTCCATCGCGAAGAAGCGCTCCAGGTGAACGAGTTGGTCGGGCGTCACGCGCGAGCGTTTGCGCTTTTCCTTCTCGGGCCCGCCGCCGTTCTTGCTACCACGGGAGCTGGTGGTAGATGAGTGGCGACTCGGTGCAGAGGATGGTGGCACGTCCTGGTCGGACGAGGGACTGGAGCGGCGCTCGGGCATCTCCGGTGTTTTCGGAGGTGCAGACAGTGGAGAAGAATTCGCGGGAGACAGGCTCTCCTCCTTGCAGATCGGGGAGGGGGGAGTAGAGCTGCGCGCGTAGGACGCGTCGAATGGTGAGCCGGCCTTGACTGTACAACATGTAAGAGGGCGATCAAGACGATGTAAGCGATTGGGGAGCGAGGCCACGTACGTTCCATGGTAGGGAAGTCCCAAGGGTGAGCGGGTAACAGTGCCAAAGCCAGGATAGTGAGTTGCGCAGGCGCAGGGGTAGGAGGAGCGGAAGCCTATGTCGGGCTCGGGCGTTTATAAAGTTCGCAGACGCTCGGAGCCACGAAGATGTGTTATACCACGCAGACCAGAGAATACGACCTGGTCGAATCTAGGAACACGTGCGAGTCTCCCGATCATCGCGCAGACGATCACGATCACCAACCTGGCGGAGTGCGGCCGGGAGGCGCGTAGAACAGACGTAAGAAGGCGGACTCAAAAACCGATGCGCAAGGGGGGCAAGGCAATCCACAAGGGTCGGTGGCAGTGGAATTTGAATTGCTCAGAAAAGATCTTGGTCGTGGTAAAGCGCTGCACTACCCCCACCAGTACTGTACGGGCACTATGTTAGACTTGACCGCCTGAACGGGTAGACACCTTCTCAAAGCGTGACTACAAGTTGTCGGCCTCGGTTCCGTGGCACGCTTTCATCGAGAGCGGGTTCAAGGCCCGCCGTTCGATCAAGTTTCATCCTGTTGCTAGCTGCGAGGCGACGACGGAGCCGTCATCTGCGCGTTGTGTTCCTGGCGAAGAGGCTGTGAATATGTGCTGCATGCGGGGCAGATACAGTGCAAAGGGTTTGTCTATTCCTTTGGAGCTGCAACCTCTGGCCTCCTTTTTCCAAGCGCTCAGCCGGTCGACCGCCGAGTTGGAGCCCCAGAATGATCAGTCTTTACAAAGGTTTGGACAAGTACGAGGCTTTGGCGCGAGATGCAAGGTTCGCCACAACGGAGTCAAAGACGAGGTTCTAGTGGTTACCGCGGTAGTGGACGTCTGTGGGAGGCTGGAGGTAAACCTGCAGCCGGCGGATCCGGCGAGACACGGACCAATGAGCCACGCGCCACGGACCTATACTGGCCAGCGAGCCATTTGCCAATTCGAACCGACGGGGTTTAGCGCCTTTGCGGCGAACAGCGCGTTAGCGTCCTCTCGTTGTCGTTGTCGCTGTCGCCCGCGCGTACGCCTTGCACATCGGGCAAAACGCACGGTTTCTTGGCGGCCACGGCTCAGTTCGCCGTACACTTCATGCTCAGCTGAAGGTGTGTTTCTTTCGTTATACATGCAGGAGCGGCGTGTTGTTTGACGATTATCTGACTGGAACTGCCCTGGAGAAGTCGGACCGTCTGTCAGGATGAGGCCGCCGCGCGCCCAGCGACCCCTTCGCCCGATGCACAAAAGGCTAGAACTAGCTGTTTACTGTACAAAGCGTGTATCGTACATCCCCAGATGGACCCTGAAAGTGCATGTGCACCTGCACCTTTGTTCGTCAATTGTGGTACAGTACGCCGGCCACCAGTTTATCGGCGCATTACGATCCTCGAGGCCTCGAGCTTACCACGCATCGGCATCGTTCGCTGTGCTCCCTTCAACGCCCGATCGCTAGCCCTTCCGAGCCTCAATAGGAGTTTCACCTCCGACATCCTGCTCTGCTTTATTGCAAGTACCTATGTCTTTCGACAGAAGGGTGGGCGCCGAAGAGCACATGGTACACGCGTATGGGCGCCAGCGGACGCGTATCGCGCCCCTGCTTCCGCAATCCTCTCGCCATTGCTCTCCGCTGGCTCTCCGTTCAAAAAACAGATATCGGGAATTCCGACCCGAGACCCTACGTCGCGAACACGGGACGCCGCGAAATCTTCCACAGCCGTCGATCTTTGCTAGTAGTTCCTGCTTTGCCCGCCGCGTCGTCGAGTGCAACAGAAAGACAAAACGCGTGATTGTTCAGTTCCCGAATGAGTCGTACGACGATGCCAAGTCACAGCTAGTGCGTCGAGTGTTTCAACCCGCTGTGTTCTTCGTTAGCGGTACCTTGATGGAGAGCGCAGAGGCGGGGCATCAGAGAGAAGCGACGACGTTGCTGATGCGAAAAGGGGGGCTCACGCCACTGCGAACTGAGACAAAAATCCCACCGGCGGCCACCCAGACGCGCTCGCAAAGCTACCAGTGAAAGTACGATTCTTACCGGTGCCATCCTGATTCTCGGATATGCTACAGTGCAGCAGGACAAGCGTCAGGATCTCGTGCTACGAGCCAGACAGCTCGCTTGATCCGTTCTTTCCCACTGCTTTGTCGATACCGGCTTTCCATCAGCACAGAAATTCCAGTAATGGGTAACAGGAAGGCACGACGCCGATCCTGATGGTGCTCAAAAGAGCACAGCTGGATCCGGTACCGGAAGCAGAAGACGGCACGTATGTGGTAGGTCTGGAGGCCGGACGGGCAGTTATCCGACATACTCGTGCCATGGCGGTCAGCCGGATCCAAAGTCTCCTTCAAGCTTCAAGCCGAGAGGGCAGGTACTGGGATGGCAAACGAGCACACCATCAAAGGTAAGACACATATGACCAATGTTATGAGCAATTGCCGGTGGCAAACGGTGCACGACGCATGTACTCCTCTAGCGCTTTGCAGTCCCTATCGTGAATAGAACCCCTTAGGCTGGTAGCGAGCGGCCTGTGAATTGTGACAACGGCGTCAGCAGCTCACTTGAGTTGCAAAGATGCAGACCATTAAAAAGTCAACCTTGCTCGCCACTTTCTTCAGACCAGTCCTCAGTCAACAACGTTGTGCAGTATGTTCTCAACCTTGTCAGGGCCACTCTGCTTGTCCGCCGCGGATGGCGTGCTACTTACCACCGAAGAGAACATCGTGAATGCGATGCGGCTCTACATCACCATACACAGAAATGTTACGATGTGAAGTTCCCGTCTCCATTTTGATAGCCTGAGACTGTAAGGTTGCAAGTGAGATGTCACTGGAACGAGAGCCATGCCTTCGGCGCAATACACTTCGGCAGCGAAACATATCAACCACTTTTGCTAAAGCGTTGATTAAGTTCGTATCGAGTCGACCCGGAGCATCTATTCTGTGCTAGAACATGTGGATCTTTGTTGGTTCGCTAAACCTGCGTCAAGTGCGACAAAGCTTGTTGCAACGATACCTGCTTCGGCCATCAGCGATCTCGCGCTGAGCATCTTTTCGGCCGTACTTACTCTGGAGCATCATTGCGACCTGCCGGGTGCCTACCAGACACAGCGCAGCCCACCTCCGCGATCCGCCGGCGTCTGCGAGAGAGATACCAGCCGCCGGCGCCGACCGTACGAGTCCCGTGCGTGCACATCCAGTTGCGAGCACGAGCTAAGATGGCAGGGCGGTATCCTGTCCGCCTACGTAAAACGCGTAAGCGTGGCTATCCAGGACTGTAGCCAGGGCTTGATCTGTGAAGGGCTGAACTGTGTTGGATGACTCGCTACAAAGACAGTAAGTCGCCATTCCAGCATCAGAAGCCGCGGAGAGAGCCGACGCCAGTGAGTCGGCGTACAGGCAGCGAGGCGTGTGTACAGGCGCGTGAGGGCTTCAGCCGACACCATATTCCATTTCCCGTCGTGATGAAGAAATATCCGATTCGCCTTCTGTGCAGGAAAGCCGCGGTAAGGGCGCTGGTAGAGCGCTAGCCCAAAGATTAAGTGAGGTACCCTGCAATATTAGTCGGGCAAGGGGAATGATATGTGTACATGGCATCTCTCGCATGACGAGCCACAGGCCAAAGCCACCTCAGCGTCGACGACATAGATTGAGCGCAAGGCTATGACGATGGTTTCGTGTTGCACACATGGTTGTACCGCATCTCGATGCTGTCCCGACAGAACCGGCGCGCAGATGCACCGCAGGAGTCCCACATGCTAGCTCACGCGTGCGCAAAACATGGGAAGCGTGCTTGATCACTCAGGCTCTTCAGCCTGTACTGCACGAATGTCAATGATGAATTAGTTGATCATATAAAACGTGTCCAACGTGCGGTCTGGACAAGTGTGCATACCGCCAGGCTTCAAGGAGCGGTGACTATCGATTGCGGGTCGCCCATGAACTCATCGACGCCCAAGGTGTGCTTGCAGCTGGCAAGCTGGACCTTCCTGAGAAGGTTGGCTTAAGCACGATCGACGGGGCAATATGCATCTCGCGATGGTCTACCGGCGAACGCCTGTGCGGAAAGAACGAGTAGTACCAGCAGCGATGATGAAGATGCGAGAGTAGAACTGGGAATGAAAGTTCGTCTACCGCAGCAATCTGCGGCTGCTAGGGCATGTACGATATTATCATTGTATGCAAGGCTCTCGTGTGTTGATGGACACAGTTGCACAAGCCGTCGAAGATATCGACAACGAAGTCCTACAGTAGAGGCTTTGACAACTGAGTCATGTTCACCGAAGGTACATCCAGGGTTTGCACCACTATCGGAGAAGATGTACGCCAGACAATCTGGAGAGAAAGCCCGAGGAGGCCAAACGACGAGCAGGAGATCCAAGCGGTCCGGGGTATGATGCCTGCTCTGCTACTCCTGTGAGCTATGTATACGAAGGGGATATCGCGCGGGTCGGGTGGTACAGATATCGCATATGACAGCTGAGAAGTAAGGCCTTTACGGGTATGATTAGGAGCTTTACGGGCACTGGTGGACGTTCAAGACAAGGACGCGCTCACCGCTCTCTGGGCGCGTGCGGACTCAACGCGGTCACGAGGCTTGAAATTCCAGGACTCGTTTGTTTTTCTACCGTTCTCCTTTCCGTGGTATGTTGGCTGTCTACACTCATCAAAATGGAAGCGTATATACTCCCTGCTGTATGGACCCACGTCAGAGAACTTCAAGACTGGCATCAACCGAGCATATTTGTCGTTGCCTGGGTCATGCTCCGCGCGCCGACTTGCCCCCTCCTTTCAATCCCTCATAGACCCGTGCAATCTTTGCATTTTAGCTGGTATGCGGACTAGCTTCACATTCAGGCACTGCGCTACTTGTTCCTACCCTGGCGGCTTTCGGGACCCTCTCGTATATAGATTACTGACCCGTCAGAGTTTGAATTTCCAGCTAGCCCACACAGACGAAAAGCATGAATATATGGATGGCCAAAAGTTACGGAGAACGTGGCTACAGGAGAATGTACACAGGCAACCAGTATGAGATGATGTTGAAAGCATAGGAATAATGGGATGACCGGATAATAATCCACCTTGGGCGATCATAGGACATGTTCCTACACCCAGCAATGGCAAAATGTTGAGATATCCATCGAGAGCCGGCATTGGCGTTGATTATACTCATGGTGAGTAAGCTAGTTATTGCCGGCCGGTAGATGCAGGGCCGTTTGGAAGCGCGAGCTCACCGCGCTTCCATTTGTGTTTGGGTGAGAGCGACCCTTACCGTCGTCTTACCTACACCTGACCATCACCATCCACCCTGAATTCCCCTCGAGTGATTGACATGCATTGCAGGCTCCGAGAGGCGCCTAAATGCTCTGGAAATCTTGATCAGACGCATAGCACATTGTTTATACTTGACCTCTGGGGCATGTCCCCGCACAACCCTCCTTCCCCACCCACCCGACAGGTATAGTATACTTACGCAATAAACTCGAACAGAAAAAATCGAAAGGCATGGGGGATGTGAGAGGTTCACGAGCAAAGGAAGGAGGAAGAGGAAGAAGGCTACCGTATGGCACAAACCCTTTACAACAACCGCCACGATACATGATTTCCACCTGGAAGCATTTGTCCTAGTGAGTAAACCGGGAAGGGATACTTCACGTTCGCATGCAGCCGGTATGGGCCTAGTACCGCATGCGCTTGGGATCACGGTCGTCATAACCAGAGCTTTCACGCTTATACCCACCGCCTCCGCCACCACCAAAGCCGCCTTGGGGAGGGCCGTATCCAGGGCCGGCGCCGCCACCGCCACCATAAGCAGGCGGGGGACCACCAAACCCACCGCCACCAGGGCCAGGGGGACCGCCAGGACCGGGCGGGCCACCAAACCTATTTGGTGGAGGGCCATCAAAGCCCCCACGACCGCCGAAGCCGATTCCGCCACCACGACCGCTGTACATGATATCAGCAAACTGTCAACTCATAGATAAATGAAAACTAACCGATATCCTGAGTCTCCTCTCGGAGGGCCGCCAAAGTCGCGTCCACCTCCGAACCCACCCCGATCACCACCACCGAATCCGCCCCTACCTCCTCCCCTGTCACCGTATCCACGGTCACTTTGGAAACCGCCTCCTCCCCCGCCTCCAAATCCGCCGCGGAAGCCACCACCACCACGACCACCGCCTCCTCCACGGAAGCCGCCACCACCGCCACGACCTCCCCCGCGGAAACCGCCACGTCCGCCGCCGCCACCTCCCATAAATGCTGCTGCTGGCTCGACTGGCTTAGGACGACCGCCCAGACCGCCGCCTAGACGACGCGGTTTCCAGCCACGGACAGTACGACCGCGTTCTACATCGACCATGATGCGTTTACCAGCTATATGAAGACCGTCGGACTCCTTGTAAGCAGCTAAGGTCATTATAGTCAATTATTTGCCTTGTAGCGGTCATAGAATTCTGTGAGCCTACCTTTCATATCGCGTTCACGCTCGTAGACAATGAAAGCGTAGCCACGGCTACGACCTTTCTTGTCCCGCACGATACGTACGCGCTCAATCGTCCCGTACGACTCGAATTCGCGACGCAAGTCGCTCTCGGTCGTATTCTTGTGCTATTATCGATGTCAGTTATATGTCCACATTAGCAAAGATGTAACAACCCACCAGCCTGGATATGAACAGAGTTTTGTACGGATCTCCGACCGCCTCTGGATCCTCCGCAGGTTTGTCTGCATCCCAGGACCCGTTCGTCAGTGGAATGAACATGGATAAAAAATAAAAGACATACAGGTATCCTTGGCCGCTTTCAATTCCTCGGCTCTCCGTTTCTTGCGCTCCTCACGCCTCAGTTGGCGTTTGACTTCCTCTGCAAGCGTGAACGCTGGCTCCTCGCCCTCCTCCATGGCGTCCCCGTTCGCCGTCGGAGCATCTCCAGAGAGCGCATTGGTCTCCCGCAGCATGTCTAGAAGTGGGCCTACTCCATCGACACTTTTGTCCGTAACCCGGTCAAGATCCCTGTCGACTGGTCGGAAGTAAGGTAGTGGCGCTCGCGGCGCGAAAAGTTTAAGCAAGTTGGGCGGGAGAAGATGGGTGCCCGGCATAGTGGCGAGGCGCGAGGTAGCGAGAGAGGTTCAGAGACCTCTTTGAGATTAAGGTGGGGATACAGGTATACGGGTGCGGAAGAAGTTATGTGGCCACGGTGGAGGAAGACAGCAAGCTACGAGGCCTCGTGCGCCGTGATGGCGCCGCTGGCAAACACGCGCAAATAAAGTTGGTTGAACACGTCAGTGCGCGCGCAGCGCCAGTCTCCGGCTCTCATGGCTTCGAGTTTGCGATCAACCCCCCCTCAATGCTACATCTTACTTGCTTGCATAACATAGGAACATCAAATGCATCAAATGGCTCACTGCTCAATCAGGATGACAGCTTGGGCCGATCTCTCTCAGCCTGCGAGCGGCTTCAAGTTTTGACTGAGGAGATAATCTGACCCCTCACCTTACACAGACTCTACATACTGTGCTCTGCTTTGTAGCAAGACGTGTGATTGCTTCCAGCGCGAGCAGGAGCGGGACGCTGCGGCAATGATCTACAAGCTTGTCGCGCGCGCGACACCCAGCTCCGTGACTCTTCTTGCAGGAGCTCGCGCCAGACTCAACGGCGGGGTTGGACGACTTATGAACACTCGCTGGTGGTAGAGGTTAGCGCTCAACGACAGTGATACCATCTTTGCTCCCTACCCTGGGTGCTGGACTGTCGATGAGATGAACCTTGGGCATACTGACTTGATCACTATAGGGTCGTTCGATTTGCTGTCCCAACCATGTGGCTATAGCCTCGAGTCCGGCACTGTAGGGCCCGTGGAAAGAAAGCTCTGCTTGTATCGCAGAATGGGGGCCTGAAATCCGGCTATACATGAGCTGATCAACCTCGTCACGACTTACTCTCAGCCTCATTAGAATGAAAAATCGCTCTACACTTCATCAATGCAGACGGGCAATGGCGATCCATTTCGATGGGCTTACTTACTGTTAAGGTCCTGTAAGCACATCGTGGCATGTACTCAGAGTCTATGAATACACCTCGACACGTTCCCATTAAACTACTGCACCCTATATGCTGATAGAGACTCCTATACGTCGGACGTCAGAGTGATAAGCATATAAAGAGTGATCAACGTCCTACACCTAATTGCACGCTGCATTAATGTAGATAGTCATTCACTATCGCAGTGGTTATATATACTCGAGTACAACGGCAAGTCGTGCGGACGCATTTGTGACTGGCAAAGGTCATAACCGCACTTTGAGCTCCTCTCGTTATCGGTTCGATGGTGTAGTTGGTTATCACGTCTGTCTCACAAGCTTCATCGTTGTGCTCACAGGAGGTCTCCGGTTCGAGCCCGGGTCGAACCAGTTTTGCTTGAAGATGCTACTCTAGATCTTGCAGAGATTGAGTCAAGGAAGACAGCAATCGACACCCACAACTCTTGTTTTACTTGACCGCATTGACGGCGCGCGTTGCTTTCCAACGTGCCAAGTCCATCGTCGAGCTTGAGTCGATCTCCGACCGTGATACAAGATTTCGTGAATTAAAAAAGATCAGCTCTAGTAAACAAAGCAGATTGCATCAGCCGGGAATCGAACCCGGGGCTAGGCCACACTCAAATGGGAAGACCCAATGTTACCATTACACCACTGATGCTTGATGAAGCACTTCAACAGACTTTTATGACCGTGTGGCATGAGGGAACAGATACAGATGTCCGTTCCGGTATTCACTTTACACATCGAAAGATTAAATGAGAATACCCAATATTAAGCCTATGCCACTGTTGCTTGACCAAAATAGCTCATAACCGTAGCCTCTTTAGTAGACAGGTAATGGTACCCAATTGCCAGGCTGTGCTGCGCACAAACACCGCATGCACCGATCTCAGACAGTTTATGAGTGAATAGCGAGTACTCTATATAAGTAATAACATCGGACACACAAAGAGATGGGCATAGCAAGCAAATGAACGGACACTGATCAACCTCGTGCTCTCAATTCCAAACCCATTTCACCCGCGGTTTGAGCTTGCAGATGGACTTGTGCTCGCTCCAGTCCTCTTTCTGGCACTTTTCACTACTCGCATCGTGAGAACAGTGCTCACACGTTACTTCATACCGTACGTACCTGCAGTACCTACACGGATATCGTCGTAAGTCAGTGTGGCTTCACTGCTATCTTGAAATTGGCATCTACCTTGTGAGCTGACAACCGCTGCAAGCCATCGTCGTATGCTTCGCCGTGTCCTCTTGCTGACAATTCGCACAAGCCCCCATGAGCGGCCAATCTTCTGGTCGCTCAATGCCCATTCGAAGCGGGGGAGGTGGACGACCATCCACCTTGGCGAGTCCGATGACGGCCATACGCAGCTTGATAGCACATGGCCCAATGCTTGGGTTGCACATCGCGTGCACCTGGCAAACGCAGACCGTCAGCATCACATCGAGAGTTCATGAGTATAGACGTGCGTACGTAGATGTTCATGCTGGGCGGCGTGAGATGCGACCAGGTCAAGAACTAAACGGCCAAGGTCAGTTGCATACGAAGTGATGGAACAGATGATCAACGAACCTGTATGTCTGACATTCGTGCTGGTTTATCTACAGCATCAGAGCTGAGTGCGACAGATACAGTTCCTAGCCAATCAAACGTACCACAGAACTCGCAGTACCACTTCTGACTATGCTTAAAGGCCGGGTAATTCAAGCTAAAGAGGTCGTTTCCCCACTTGGAGATCTCCTGCGAAGACATGCCCGCACGCGGCAGTCGCGGGGAAAGCTCGATCTCAACGCGACGCTGATGTTCACCGAACCTATCGTCGGACATATCTTCACCCTTCTTTGAGCCATACACGATGATAGTAATGTCCATAAGAGGTCCAGTGTTCTGCCAGGCGTGTGTAACGGCCTTCTTTGGCCAGGGTAGTTCGTCGTCGTCAGATAACTCATTCTCGGCTTGGAGAGCAGCAGCGAGCGCAGACGGAGTACTCATATTCAGTGCAATGCTATGGATGGAGCGTGTAGTGGAAGTAAGTGAGGATCTAATAGGGATCTACTGTGCCTCGGATGGGGAAGACGAACGTCGAGTGCAAGCCGCGCAGGCGGCGGCCACGCAGCTTGGATACGACCGGGCCGAGTGCCGAGACCCCGATGGCACGGTGGCGCATCTCGCTTCTGCCCATCATGCACCCTATCCGACAACTGCAGCACCATTTTGAATCACTGTGCCGTCTCTGGTGTCATGAATACTTGCCAGCTTACGCGTCTTCGCATCATATTGGGTCTCGAAAGTTTCGACCAAAGGTGACAACTGGGAAGGCGACACCGCTGAGCGCACGAACATCCGCGCGGTTCGAGCCACTGCCTCTCTCTTTTGCACTTCATGTACCCATACATATGGATTCGAACTTCGTCAACGGTCATTCTTCCTGAAACAATCGCGATGTCTCTACGGCGAAATATCTCGCAAGGTTATTGATCAATGCCGCGCACACCAGCGCTACGGAGAATGAATCACGCCATTGTATGCCCCCTGCTATGAACTGTACAGAGACGAAGCCCTGGACACTGCTACTTGCCTTCCCTGTAACCGAGCAGCTTACGCGCTGCACCATTTCTACTGGAAAACTCATCAGTCCCCGCTCAGAACGACCTGTTACTACGAGCTCACAATCGCTCAGCACCGGACCATGAGCTGCACATCGCGTTCATCGACGCGATTGTGCGCACGCTTACAGCACTGCGTCTTGGGATCGCAAGGATCGACGAGGAGCGGGGTGGGAGTAGCGGCGACAAGGCCAAAGATCACAAAGACGACGAGCGAAGCGATGAGCTTGAACTGCATGATGAGTGCTTGCTGGTGTTTAGAAGGGTGTGTTTGTGTGGATGAATGAGTGGCGTGTGCTGAGATGGAACGCGATGTTGTACGGACGTCTTTATACTGATCGTGCTGGCCTAGGCGCTTGATCTATCTGAGATGTTGCCTCAACTACACTACCTGCTTACTGCCGCAACCGGTCTCACGTCTCGACATGCCTATCATTCACGTTGGGCCGGCGAATCAACGCCGGACGATGCCTTTGACCGCTGAACTTTGGGCACTGCTTAGTACATACTTAAAGATTAGGCTATGGGTTACACTCTTCGCCATATGAAACAAAGAAGTAACGACTTGCATTACGCGTGTCCCAGATTCAGTATCAGTCTGCCATGGTCTCATTTTGAAAGTTCATGTACTATGCAAGCGGGGAAGTCGACGGCACGGCGGGCCGTAAGCCTCTTCTACGACTCTCGCACAGAATGTCCATCACTTGAAGTAGAAGATGCCAAGAACAGATCAACACCTCAGTAGGACAGGTTACAAGGTACATATCGTTGTTTATCGGCGCTGTGCATAGGTTTAACCTTGGGCGCGCCGCGCACATGCCTTTTCAGACGTTACTGGCCGTTGACTGATCTGAACAGACAGCTGCTCATCTCGAGGTACATATCACACAGATGAGACGCTCTACAATCTGACATTTGGGAGACGGATGTCAGGGACGAGGCCTTTCTGGCTCGCCAGCCGTGAAGATATGATGAACCCGCGTCGAGTCAAGGAGCGTCGAATGCAGTCCGAAGTCGCGTTGTCTCCGTCATGTACCTAGCCAAGTGTATCGCTACCCATGCGAGCGCTGTTGTCTGCTCAACGTAGACTAAGAGAGAACAACACGAGAATACAGCGCTTGAACGTAGACAGGCGCGTCGAGTCATCAAAAGTACGCTAACCCTCGTGACCGCGTCTCGGCCTCGCCAAAACGAGTTTTCATTTTATCTGCTTCCGCGCGCTCGACCATGTCCGAATCCGATCCGCTCTTCCTCTTCTCCGCATCCTTGCCACCTCCCACCTCCTCACCTCGACCATGGCAGAGATACACGACCAGTTCGATACCATCCTGATCTTGGACTTTGGCTCCCAGGTTAGCCTTCTATTGATGATGTTTGGTTGAGAGCGATAGAGCCTGACGCGGGCGAGTGCAGTATAGCCATCTGATCACTCGGAGATGTCGTGAGCTCAACGTCTACGCCGAGCTCATGCCCTGCACCCAAAAACTGTCCGAGCTTGGTTGGAAGCCCAAGGGTACGTCCCACAACGCGTACTTACCGATGCTCGTGTGCTGATCACATGCAGGTGTGATTCTGTCCGGATCGCCGTACTCTGTCTACGACGCCGACGCGCCGCACGTCGACCCTGCCGTCTTCGAGCTCGGCGTACCCATTCTGGGTATCTGCTATGGGCTTCAGGTGCGTAAACGATCCCGCCGCGTGTTTCGGGTGCGTTGCTTAAACGCGTGTTGCAGGAGATCGCATGGCAGCTGGGCGGCAAAGTCAAGCAATGCGACCATCGCGAGTACGGCTTTGCGAAAGTACAAATATCCAAACTCGGCGACGGCGGTTCTGCCGATGCGCTGTTCGAAGGACTGGGCGACGATCTCGAGGTGCGCTTCACCAGTATTTTTTTACTCGAAATGACTCGGGCGACTGAATGTACGTCAGGTCTGGATGTCGCACGGAGACCAACTGAACGGCGCGCCGACGGACTTCCATGTCATCGGCAGCACCACCACCGCCCCTTTCGCCGCCATCGCCCATAACACGCGTCCATTCTATGGCATCCAGTTCCATCCCGAGGTCACGCATAGTCCGCGTGGAAAGGAGGTCATTGGGAGGTTCGTTCTCAATATCGTGGGATGCAAGCCGTCTTGGACGATGGTAAGCATTTATCTGAGAGATGGACTGCATAGAGTGGCGCTGATGTTTGGCGCAGGAAGAGTTCATCGGCAAGGAGATTGCGCGTATCCGTGATATTTGTGGTGAGAAGGGCCGAGTCATTGGTGCCGTTAGCGGTGGTGTCGATAGCACCGTCGCCGCGAAGCTCATGCACGAAGCCATCGGCGACCGGTACGTTCCATCTCTTCATCTTCCAATGCGTATCCTCCCTGACATTCTCCAACGACAGCTTCCACGCCATCATGGTCGACAACGGCGTCCTCCGTCAAAACGAAGCCTCCCAAGTCCACGCAATGCTCAACCAAGACCTCGGCGTAAACCTAACAGTTGTAGACGCCTCCGACCTCTTCCTCTCCCGTCTCGAAGGGATTGAAGACCCCGAACAGAAACGCAAGATCATCGGTAACACTTTCATCAATGTGTTCGAGGAAGAAGCTGCAAAGCTCGAGGCTGAGGCTGAGAAGGAGGAGAAGGAGAAAGGTGGGGAGGCTAAAGGGAAGATCGAGTGGTTGTTGCAGGGAACGCTTTATCCGGACGTGATTGAGAGTATCAGTTTCAAGGGGCCGAGCGCGACTATTAAGACGCATCATAACGTCGGTGGGCTATTGAAGGATATGAAGCTCAAGCTCATCGAGCCGTTGCGCGAGCTGTTCAAGGGTACGTGTCATTTGCCTTTTTCTCCTCTATTCCACGTGCTTACGCGTTGTACCTATACCTAGATGAAGTCCGTGCTCTCGGCCGCCTCCTCAACATCCCCGCCCCGCTCGTTCAACGCCACCCCTTCCCCGGCCCAGGCCTCGCGATCCGCATCCTAGGCCCCATAACCCGTTCCCAAGTCTCCATCCTCCAAAAAGCCGACGCCATCTACATCGAAGAGATCCGTGCCGCAGGACTCTACGATCAGATCGCCCAAGCTTTCGCCGTATTGCTCCCCGTTCGCGCCGTGGGCGTTATGGGCGATAAGAGGACGTACGAGCAGGTCATCGCGCTTAGGGCTGTACAGAGCGAGGACTTTATGACGGCTGATTGGTTTGTTTTCCCCGCGCCGGTGTTGAAGAAGATCTCGAGTCGGATCACGAATGAGGTGTCGGGGATTAATAGGGTTACTTATGATATTTCGAGTAAGCCGCCTGCGGTGAGTGGTTTCTTTTCCCCTTTGCTTTGGAAAGGATGATGAAGCTGACTTGTTTCGTGCAGACTGTCGAGTGGCTGTAATCCGAATGTGTACATTTCCGGCTGTGTGTATAGAGGATTTGCAATCCCAATGGGCTTTGTGAGAATCACATCGTAGGGTGATAGCTTGTTGCGGCGGCCTTCTCGATCCTCCGCGCATTTTGTATAACTCGGCGCGCCTCTCCGGGTTCGCGCTCTTTTCAGACGCATGTGACGACTGAAAGATTCCATCCGGTCTGCATCGGTGTTGAATATCCAGCAGAGGACCGGTAACTCAAAGCCCTTGTTGTGGCCCACGTCCGGCTGATGTCTCACCGCGCGCATTGGCGGAAGTAAGTACCAACTCGCGTAGTCTGTCTTCCATGCTCAGAACCGGCGTCCATGTTCTCTCTCGTCGGCGTACAAGACTGTTGCCGAGTAGCCGACGCTTCTGACAGTGACTCCGTGCTACCGACCAGACGATCAGCGGCTCTTTGAACAAGACAATCTTCTTTGCCATATGTTATCGCTCTGAAGTGGCGATAGCGTTCTTTCTTGGCCGCGTGTTCTCGCTCTGTCATACGCAGCGGGACTTTGTGGATGTACGGTTCTTCAGTCAACTACTCCATTGGGAAGACAATGTATGGCGCATATATAGGGCCCAGCTGCAAGGGTAACCCATTCAGCAAGATCTTCAGCAACATGATATCCACCATCGAGACCTCGAACTTCCCTACGCCGTCTATTCAAGTTCGATCAGCTCCCCGTGTTCTTCTCCCACCCACGCCTCCCTCGTTTCTCATTCCTCCTCCCGCTCTACCCAGCCCTGCTCGCGCCACAGACCTCGGCAACGGCTTTACGCTCACGACGCATATCCTCCCCGCAGCCTACCCGCGATGCTCACCCGATACCCCTCGTCCCTCATCACCTCCACCCGACGAAAGCCGTCAAGCTCGTCAAGCGCGCATAGCACGTACGACGAAGGAGCTCATGGATACTAAGGAGGTATATGAGAAGGGATGTAGCGAGAAGGCGAATGTAGGGAGTGAGACTGTTCATTGGACTTGTATCAATCGATACGTGCGTCGGACTAGGTCGGGAGGTGATAGATGGACAGGATTCAAGAGCGTCACGCTGTTCTGTGTACATCCTATGGGTCAACACAAGGAGGTCAGCCCCGCTTCTTTGTTGCATGTGCTGGTAACTCATGCTTGTGCAGACATACGAACCGATGCTGCGATATCTACTTGAGAAGGCGAAGTACAGCTCGTATCACATTGACGAAATATGGTCGATAGATCTTGCGCAGCATGGTGATTCGGGCATGCTCAACGCGTCCAACATGGGTAGCATCTGTACGTCTCAATTGTTCCCGTCCTTCCATACCCGACTGAAAATGACTGTGTGTGTGTGTGGTAGACGACCATATGGACAGCGTACGCGACATTGCAAACTTCCTCTTACACTTCCTCCCCGAAGACGGGGCCGGAAGACTACCGACGCATCTAAAGCGTGTCTCGCCGGACGTGACGCGTCGGCGCGAGGAGTTTGGACTCAGGCGGCGCGTCGTAGCTGTGGCTCATTCTCAGGGAGCATCTTACATGTGAGACCGTACGCCTCTACCTTCTCAAGGAGCTCAAGCTGACTGGAATATGGTAGACCGCTCGTTGCCTACCACTACCCTGGCATCTTCTCTGGTATGTTCTTGGTGGACCCTGTTATATATGCGCCGGACGCGGACAAGACCAAACGACGCACGGCGTACATCAAGAACAGTTTGTCGCGGAGAGATAGATGGCCGAGCAGGTGCGAAGATTCTTCTCGACTGTTGCTCGCAAAACCATTGCTGAGCGGCCAATTTGTTTCTAGAGAAGAGGCGTACGAGACTTTGAAGAAGACGGCATGGGGCGCTTGGGATGATGCAGTGCTGCGCGTATACGTTCAGAGCGCGCTCGCTGACTCGGATGAGCAGCGAGGAGGCGTAACGCTCAAGTGCCCAAGCTTCCTAGTACGGGCTGGCTCATCTTCGCACTACGGATCGAAACTGATAGGTTCAGCAGGAAGCTGCTCTGCATGAGAACATGACATCTCGTGAGGCTTGGATGGCGATACCTTTGCTGGACCCGACTTTACCGATGCACTGGATTCTGCCGACACAAGAGGAGAGGTACGCACTTCAGTTCACTAGTGGCAAAGCTTGTCATATCTTATGAACGTGCAGTTTCGTGCCAGAGTCTTTGGTTGAGGGTCCTTGGAGACGACCTGCGAATGCAGCGTCGAGTTGCTCGATTATAGCTGGCGGTGGTCATCTGGTGCGCATCCTTCAATGCTGTAGTTGGAATCACCTAGTCTCACGCAGTCGGCCAGATCGTTCAGACCAAGCCGCGAGAGGTGGCTGGAGAGCTGCATAAGTTTCTCAGCGCGCTGTCCTCAATAGGACAGCGTGCACGGTTGTAAGACATTATCACGGAGGTGTAAAGGCGAGAGAGAAAGAGTCCCGATAATGTAAAGCTAGAGCCAGTCTACTTCTTCCCAAAGAAGTTCTGTATATTAGACTGCCCCGCCCTCTTCGGCGCAGGCGCAGCAGCCTTCTTCTTGATCCCAGCAGGCTTACTCGAACTTTCCTCTTTAACCGACGCAGTCTTCTCAGCTTTCTTTCCCGTGCCCTTCTTCTCTTTCGCTTGCGGCGGTGGAGCGGATTCTTCCTCGTCAACCGATTCGTATTCGGAGTAGTCTTCGGTAACTAGATCGACATGCGTTAGGCTTGATTGAACATTGCAGTGCGAAGGGGAGAGAAGAACGCACCGACGAATCCTTTCTCGTCCATCGTCGTCCGACTCTTGATGATACGTCGTTTCTTCAATCCGTTCTTACCCACCGGAACGATCTTCTTCGGCTTACGCGTAGATTTGGCTTTCGGTACTGGCTCGGGTATATCCTCTTCGGACGTTTCTTCAGGGGGCGGAGTGGCCATCTCCACGTCGTCTGTATCGGACGGAGGCGGTCGTGTACTGTGTCTGCTGACGACTTCTACGGTATCTGTGAGGAAGCGTAGTGAGCGGGCAAGGTATAGGAGAAAGAAAGAGAGGAAGGGGGAGGGATGGAATGAGCTTACCGTCGTCGATATCCATCATAGCGCTCAACGCCTTCTCAGCTGCACTCTGTTTACGCTTGACACGCGGCGCAACTTGTTCCTCCTCATCAGACGAAAGCACGATGGCCTTCTTACCACGTATAGCCGCCTTTGCGGGTTTGACGGGAGGAGGCGTCGGTCGTTTGCTCGTCGAAGGTGACGAAGCCTCGTCGTCGGAATCGGAAAGTTGCATCGCTGATTTACGTTTGACGCCGCGCTGAAGACGGTATGTGAGTGAGTCTGAGTAGAGGCGTGCGAAGCGACGGGGAATATGGTCGTACCTTTGCGATAGGTTCCTTCTTCTTACCCTTCGGCGGGCCGACTTTCATAACCTCTTCCTCCTCTTCATCCTCCTCTTCTTCCTCCATCTTCACAGCCTTCTTCGAAGCCTCCTTCTTCACCACAGCAGGCTTAACCGGCGGCGGCGAGGGCTTCTTAGCAGGCGCTGGCGCGGGTACATCCGACTTTTTCCCAAACTCGATCTTGCCTGACGCCTTGGGCTTGAGACCGGGAGCTTTGAGACCTGTGGGTTTAGGTTTCTCCTCTGCTTTGGCGGGTTGAGGCGCGGGCGCGGGCTTTGCGAGGGCTGGGGGTTTGGCTTTGGTAGGAGGGGCGGGTGCGGCTTTGGATTTGCCTTTGGGTAGCGGTCCGTACTAGAGTGCAATGCATGAGCGTGAGACGGGGCGGAGAATAAGATGAACTTACTTTGACGTGCGCGCCAGTGATACGGCCTATTAGTAACGCGTATTCTGCACCTTTGTCTTTGTCCACTTTGCGTACTTGGCGTGTGGGCTCGCATATCAGCGCAGGTTCCTATAGGGTGACTGTGAGCAATGCACTTGAGATGATGTGGTGTGCATAGCATACGCGTATCGGTGCAGGCGATAGACTATAAACATACACCGATCTGATCCTTGCATATCCCATCTGCGCCTCTGATACATAGTCAGACCTCATACCTCTCAACAACCACACGCAGATCAACGCACCTTCGAGTCCTTCCTCGCTTACGAGCGTCACACTAGTCTGCTCAGTCGTCACATCACTCTCTTCAGCATCTTCCTCATCCGCATTCATAGATTCGTCCCTGTAACCTCGTCGTTCGCGCGGGAAAGGGTCTCCAGTGATCAAGTACGAAGCACAGGCACGTTCGGGGGACTTGCGGAATGTGGCGTGGTATCGAGCGAGCTCACTGTCAGACATTGGATATGAGTGGAGTTATGAGTAGTATGATCGTAAGGTAGGTACTTCTTTGCTGCATTGACGTGAAGTCCGAGAGCGCGACTTAGGCTGCGGTACGTGACCTGATATGCGCGTACGTTAGCGAAAGCCCGGCATAGCGCGATCTATCTAGCGCACAATGTTCTTGTTCACAGCGAGTTCTTTCGCAAGGTAGTCCGTGATGGCTTCTTGGCTCGCCATGACTGGATGCTGGCGGAGATAAAGGTGAAGCAGAGGTGGTGGTAGCAGCTCGAAGCCTTGAACGCGTCGCGTCGCGTCGACGCGTCCGACCACGGACACGATCACCTGAGTTTCAACCGGCGTACTCGGTCCGACTTCCTTGGGCTGCCACCGCCGATCTTGCGTCCTACTTCTTATTCGCGGTAACATCGATATCGGCCCACTCAGAGTGAGATACATCGGACATCGGACACTTAATGAACCTCGGTTAATGAGGAGTACACCGACTAAAACCGCCGCTACGGTTCGATGGGGCACTGACATTGAGTCGAGTTTATGATACATGCGAGGGAAAGCGCGCAGAAAGTGGGTATCAGTGGGTACAGAGCAGGCACAGAATAGGGTATCAGGCGTCAAGCTTCTGAATTTCGGATGGAGTTTTGTTCTCTGCCATGTACGGACACAGCCCAGCCGTGGTTTCATCAATACTAGTGTGGGTTGAGGCGAAAGTTTTGATATTGGGGGCGTTCAGAGCGCATGACCGTGCGTCAACTGTTTCAGAGAGATAAGAAAAAGGCCCGATACTAGCAAGACCAATCGCTTACCTTCAACTCTGAGATCCTTTGACCCGCGCATCATCCCTCCCGCGACGCCCGAGCCGGAACTTGGCGAGAACAGCTCTGAAGCGCCCGGCTCTACCACCCACTCCAGATCGTTTGAGCACCTCCTCCTTCTCCCCACTATCACTCTTCCACTCCTGCCTCAACGAAGTAGGAACCGTAGCGCGATGTCTCAACGCGCTCGTACTGAAGCTAGCAGTAGGCGCGCGCGGATAAACGAGTGAACGTTGTGGTAAAGCGAGGACCGAGTGAGAGGCGTCGGGGCCGAGATAGAACATTAAAATGATGGATGAAGGGGTGTAGGATGAAGATTGGAGGTGGTTGATGCGAGGTGGGTTCTTATAGGAGGGTGTGTAGGAATGTTGGGGCTGGAAGATGTTGTGATTATGGGCGCGTAACAGCAGGTGTCGATGGGGCCACACTATAACCGAGCTAGAAGTGGTTAGTATCATGATGATCCCGAGCGCAACGGAGTGACGAAGAGCGAGATGTTGATCTTCGAGATGCAGAGAAAACGTACCCAGAGAATCACACTCGGGTTCGACGGCCCCACACACACACAAATCAAAATCCCATCCAACCGCCCAAATAAAAACAGATTCAAGATGCTATGTATGCACGAGCCTAACCTCTCCACCCACACAAACCCCCTCAAACTCCGCAAACCCGAACATCTTCCTCATCAACCAATCGAACCCGCTCTGTCCAAGGAAAGTATAAAAGAACCAAGGTACCCAAGTCTGGCTTCCTGCCCATACCCAACGACGAGGATTTGAGCGGAGGGTTTCGGGGACGAGTTCGAGGGCCAGAGATGTGGCTGACATTGCTCCTTCTGTGAATAGAGGTGAGAATGGTACATGGAAGAGAGATGGGTATGGGAAGGGCTGACCTTGAGAGACGCCTATCCTCTTCGTTTGAAAGATGTGCTCCATAGGTCTGTACAGCGAATCGACCGGTATACTCCTCGGTTTTACAATCTCTGTCTTGACCCTTCCAACAATCGCCTGTTGATAGTATTAAATCAATGCACCCTCGGACAGAAAACATCAAAGCGGACGTACATGAATAACCTTCACATTGAACGGCGCCATCTCCACTCTCAACGTATTGCTCAACGCCATCAGCGCCGCCTTACTCATATTATAAGCCGCCCCAAACGGAATCGGCGCGAAACCCGCAATACTACCCATCTGAACGATCCTTCCATCTCCCGAAGCGATAAGCATATGAGCAAACGTTTGAACAAGTGCTATAGGCGCTATAACGTTCGTCTCGAACAAGGAACGGACGTCGAAGAGGTGCATGTCCGTTACGGCTACTGTGTATCCGAAACCGGCATTATTGATTAGGATGTCGAGACGGCCGGATGTTAGGTCGTCGATCGAGTCGTGCACGGAACGGATGGCTTCTTTGTCGGTCACGTCTAGTTGGAGAGTGGTCATTCCTAGTGCGCGAAGGTCGGAGAGGACTTCGAGACGTCGGGCTGTTGCTATGACATGTAGACCTGAGTGCGAAGGTCAGGATTTACTGTGGGATACGTGAGCAGTAGAAGCGTACCTTGTCTGTGGTACTCCATTGCCAATGCATGTCCTATTCCACCCGGAGAGCAGCCGGTTATCAAGACGTATCGCGTCGCAGAACTCGAGGTAGACATGTAGGGCAAAAGGCGAATGAGACCTCAACAAGTTTCACACCAAGCGTACTTTATACCACCTAGACGTCTAGACCCCCTATACGGAGGTGTACGACACCGGGCATTCGATCGGACAGCTCTAACGGCCTCGCGCCTCGCGGGGAAAGCGTGCGACGTTCGACGCCGGTATATTCGGCGTTACCAGTCGAATTGGGACCGGACATGTACCGAAGAAGAAGGCATCGAATTCACATTTGCTATTCGACGGGCGTCTAGTTAGACGTTGACAGGTGAAGATCAGTTTTAACAGGCCCAGGGCGCTCTCTCGGGTGTAGGAATGTTTAATGTGGGATGGGCATGGTGGTGGGTCGGAGCAAAGACGCGTTGGTGGCTAGCGCTCGAGTTGATCGCGGAGGTGCGCCGCGCTCCGCGCTCACCGGCACCGCCCTCGACTCGCCCCATCTATGCCTACCACGTCGAACTGCTCGACCTCCCTCGTTTCGAAGTCCTTTACGATGAGTCGGCGCCTTCGACATCTGGCGGGTCAGCCCGCATCGCACCAAACTCTCCAGACGCGTTGTCCATGGTCTTGCACTCAAGCGGTACGAGCGCGTTCCCGAAGCCTATTCAAATGACGAACCGCAATTACATTGCGTGGGGCACCGTACCGTGTATGTGCATACACCGTCAGTTCGGGTTATGTGTTCTAACCACATATACAGACTACGGCGAGCTTGATATCTGCGGGACGCGTCTCGGTATACACACCGCGCCCATGTTCCACGCTATGGGCGCCATTACGCTTGTCTGGGCAGTCTGTTGTGGCATCGAACTAGCGGTCTTCAAGCCCGCTTCACCTCCTGTCGTAGGCCACGCAACGGCGTTCTTGGATGATCTCGTCCGGTCGGGGTCAAACTGGGCAATGTCGGTTCCTGCTCTTGTTGAGGCCAGTCCAATCTCCCCTATGTTGGCTGTTATTTGTCTAACTTCTCTTATAGGAATGGTCGCAGGATTCAGAAAACGTTCAAATGCTGAGACGCCACATCAAGCGCATTCTATTTGGCGGAGGCCCCTTGAACAAGCACGTCGGCGATGCACTTCAAGCACAAGGTGTCCTTCTGGATAACGTTTACGGCCTGCTTCGTCTTTGCGGTTGTGACTGGTCGCGACCTCGAGCCGGATGCCGAGGCGATCTTGCAGCAGAAGGCTGAGGCGATGGAAGCCATGGTCGCAAAGTACAGTGTCGACCTCCCTTCTCCACGCGTACCTGCTGGTGGCCCTCTCCCTAAGAAGAAGACGGTGCTCGTTACCGGAACGACGGGACGCCTCGGCTGCCATCTTCTCGCTCAGCTCATCCACGACCCGAAGATCTGCCACATCTACGCTCTTAACCGCGCATCGGCCGGTGCAGCGTCTCCCGAGGCTTTACTCAAGCGCATGCGTTCTGCATTCGAGTCCTGGGAGCTTGATCCTGCTCTGCTCGAGAGTGGGAAGGTAACGCTTCTTGCGAGCAACTACGCGGCGGAACGCCTGGGATCAGATGCGAGCACGTACGCAGAGATCGAGAGTCAGCTCACGACTATCATCCACACCGGTTCGTAACAATGCTTCCCTACGTCGCGCATGAATGAAGCTGACTTACGAAACAGCTTGGCGTGTCGATTTCAATGTCGCTCTCTCAGGCTTCGAGCCGCTCATCGCCGGTGTGCGCCGTCTCGTCGACCTCGCCTCTGCCTCATCTGTCTCCGGTGGTGCTCGTGTCCTTCTCGTCAGCTCCGTATCCGTGTTTTTGGTGAGCTCAATCATGCCTTCACGTTTTCACGGTCCTCACCCCACTTCAGGTGCGCCTCCCGACCGGCCAGCTCTTGAGGAGCCTATCACGGATGCACATCTATCGGCTGGCATCGGCTATGGCGAAAGCAAGTGAGTTGCCGAGACGCTACTCCTCCGGGCTCGCGATGCGGTCGGCCTTCGTGCTGGGACAGTGCGTGTCGACCAGGTCTCGGGCGATACCCGCGTTGGCGGCTGGAACAAGCAGGAATGGGTTGGTGTCATTGCACGCCTCGGTCAGATTGTGCAGGCGCTACCCGAGCGCGAGGAGCCGATCTCCTGGGTTCCCGCCGACATTGTGGCTACGGCGCTCATCGACATGGCGCGCTCGGAGGAGCCCGTCTTTAACCTCGTCTCGCCCGTCCCGTCCGACTGGCAGACCGTATTCGGTGCCTTCGCTCAGCGCCTCGGCTTGCCGCTCATCAAGTACGACGAGTGGGCCGCTCGTGTGAGCGCTGCCGCTGAGGCGAACACGCGGGATGAAGACATGCAGCCGCTCGCGCTGGCCGACTTCTTCCAGGCCGGTATATTTGGCGAGGGTACAGCAATTTCCACGAAACGCGCTTGTCAGGTCTCGCCTGCGCTGGCGAAAATGTCGCCGATTGGCGAGAAGGATGTCGCTCTGTATGTGGATTACTGGACGAAGATTGGCTTCCTGCATGCGTAGATGCCAGCCCGATACATACTCCTATTCAGCAAAATAGCCCCTCTCACTTCTTGCTCTTTGCCTGCCACTACCGTCAGTATCCTCTCACCAGCTCTTATGCGCCCCTCGACGTTGTTCTGGTCCGCGTCGTCCCTGCTGCTCGCCGGCCTCGTCGCCGCCGACGCCAGCGATGTGCTCTCCCTCACAGACTCGGACTTTAGCTCGTCCGTAGACTCTGAGAACCTCATGCTCGTCGAGTTCTTTGCTCCTTGGTAAGCAGATCTTGGGCGTATTGCAAGAGTATCACTGACGCCCGCCTTACAGGTGTGGACACTGCAAGGCGCTCGCACCGCACTACGAGGAGGCAGCGACGGAGCTCAAAAAGAAGAACATCAAGCTCGCCAAGGTCGACTGCGTTGACCAGGCCGAGCTCTGCCAGGCGCACGGTGTCCAGGGTTACCCGTACGTTTTGATTGGCAGATACATCTGTACCCCGGCGCTGATTATGATATGTGCAGCACGCTGAAGGTCTTCCGCAACGGCACGCCGAGCGACTACTCTGGCCCGCGCAAGGCCGACGGCATCATCAGCTACATGGTCAAGCAGTCGCTGCCCGCGGTCACGCAGGTGAACGCCGACAGCCTGGACGAGTTCAAGACGGCAGACAAGATCATCGCTGTCGCCTTCCTCCCCAGCGCAACCGATGCACCCGCCCCCGAGTTCAGCCGTGCAGCGGAGAAGCACCGCGAGGACTACCTCTTCGGTCTCTCGGTCGACCCCGAGGCCGCAGAGGCCGCTGGTGTCACGCCGCCCGCTATTGTGCTCTACCGCGGATTCGACGACGCCGAGACGACTTACCCGTACCCCGCCGCCAGCGTATCCAGCGAGGACCTCTCCGAGTGGATCGCCGGTCTCAGCATTCCGCTCATTGACGAGGTGAACGCCGACAACTACATGGTCTACGCCCAGTCCGGCAAGCCGCTCGCTTACCTCTTCTATACTTTGATTTTTTCCGAAGCTTGACGAACATGGGCGTCATGCAATCGCGTGCAGATGGTTTTTCAGATTCCAGATTCTGGCTCTTTGAGCAACTATGCCATGCGATTCAGTCGGCAGGCAACCCCAGCCTTTTGACTCACCATACTCTGCGGCGGACACCATGTTATCCTCTTGACACAGATGTTTATGCGTGCCACATTTCCTTCCGGACACGGATTATCATGCTATGATGTATGGCTCTCTATTCGCGTCGTGGAGAATCCGGCTCAGTAGGATAACGCGCATAAGCCTGTGATATGTCAAACCGCCGAGCGCGCTGCGGTGGCGAGTGCGCTCAGCGGGGCATTGGGAAGTCCCACCATATCCGTCTCAATATTGGACCGGATGAGATTTAACACAATGAGTAGAGGTGGAGAACTTTGTGTCAACTCGCGTTCTTCCCGTCATCATTCTTCTCTGTCCACCTTCTGCTATAGAAGATTTCAGCGCTCGTTTCACGCTATCCGTGTCGCTCAACTTTCATACGTATATGGGTTAAGTGCGCTCGCGAGAATCTGTGTATTGGGAGGTTCTCTCTAAGTAATCTCTGCAGCTGCTCACTTCTGGTACAGGATAACCGGTAATCTTCCTCAAGTGGTGCCAGTGCAAATACTGCACAGGCTCGTGGCGTAGGTGCATATGCTTCTTCCATCGTCCGAGTGCCAGATCTGTCCATCGAACCTAAGTTGCAAGACGGACGATTGGCCTCTGCTACATCTTTGATGGAACTCTAAGCGATCGTCCGTCTCCTTTAGTGAAGTGGATCCTATTCACGCAGCGTGAACAGGTAAAAACGTACTAGCTATGTTACTCCCGCCATCATATCCGTGTGGCCTTTCTGACATTGCTTATATGCAGATGGCCCAGTTATGAATCTATACCCCTCCCCAAGCTGTAGAAATGGCTGACTCTACTTTCGTCGTGCCAACCTCTGTTATCGCGATAAGTTTTGGCCTGGATCGGGCGCGCGAGAGGGCTGCGCGGTTCATGCGCCAGGCTTACACAAAATATGTTGATAATGGAGGGGATCTGCCAGCCGCCGTCTTTCTTCCTCTCTGCTTGATTACTCCTGGAATGCTCTATCCACAGCGCATTTGGTTTAGCGCGAGAGATGGACTGGGCTTACACTACACTGCCCCATACTCAGTCGATATTATCGATTGGTCCATTAATGAGCAGCGGCCTATGCCATATCATCTCTTGGACATCATTACTACTCGCCCAGAGCTGATCATACCCTCTCGTCTTGCAATTCCGTTCGAGAATACGCGGCGTTCGGAGCCTGAGCTTCAGCGCACCTATATGCTGCCGACTTATTTTACGCGTTCTGACGGCGGCACAGGCGTCCGCCTGTGGGCGCCTGAGCAGGACTTCGGCCTCATCTCTGATGCGTCTACGGCTCTCAGTGCTCAGACCTTATACGTCCATCTACATGTATGCGTTTATACCCTCCTTCTCTTTGAGGATGCGCTAACCACACATCACAGTTGTACAACTACGGCCAGGCTCCCCTGCCAGTTCAAATTCGTCTGCGCCGCTCGATGCATGTTTCGAACGCGTCTACCCAACAGCTCGCGCGTCATATGTGTCGCGCTGTGCGCTCTTTGATATCGGTAATGTGACATCACGTAGTGGCTTCACGGCGTCATCTAACACGGCAATGCCTTTCTGTACAGAGCATCATTGAAACCGCGACGTTTCATGCTGAAGTGGGGAGAGAACAGTGGAGATTCGGCCACGGTTACATCGGTATCGATGATATAATCGTTCTTGGCTTTGTGCACGTCTCGCCAGGCAGAGTCACACCTCTATTGGCGTTGCGCGAAAATTTTTGTAGGTCGAGTTCACTCAAAGCGATAGCAGTGACTCATGTGCTTCCTCTCTAAGAGTTCCATCCGCGGCCGGTTGTCTAGTGTCGATCTTCGGCAAAGCCCGGCACAGACACAGCTCTGCTGAGCGTCCCGCAGTTCCTCGATTCCTTGAATGAATACCTCGATATATCTCACTCATAGCTTTGCCTCGGCTTGCACTTTCTCGATGATATGTTTAAACGTGTATATAAATGTACGCCCGATGTAGAGATTGATATAGTACCTCAAGTTCAGCTTTTGCCTCAAGGAGCAGGATTGCGCTTAGGTACCGCGCTTAGCTTAGGTTCATCTCTTACCTCTTCATCAACGGTAGGGCGACCTCCCGATGATACAACTTCGCTCGCTCAGGTCCCCATCTCATGACTTTAACGCGACGAAGACCAGAAAACGTTGTAGAGATGCAAGCGGGAGACCAGAAAATGTTGTAGAGATGCAAGCGGGA
>KV424640.1:0-80572 GCA_001632445.1 Peniophora sp. CONT | reverse complement strand
CAACTTTTATCAAGATTTGCTTACCTTGAGGTCGGATGTGTGAGTGATGTTCGCACTGCTTGTACTGTGCGCCGATGCTGATTGCATTCGTCACAGCCAAGGGAGCCTGCGAGCGCGTCAGTAAGTCTCGTCGATCTTCACGGTCTATACTAGTGCTCATCATCTGGCTCCTAATGGCAGGGCTCTTTTCGCTCCCACATCGTGCAAGCCCGCGTATCCTCCCATCCTGAATCCTGGCGTGCCGCATCTTATCATGTCGGACCCGAGTACGAACAGAACTCTGCGAAGGTGTGACGCGTAGTGTCCTGTACCGCATGATTCCCACTGCGTGCCTGCTATTGTTCTCAATCTACGAGTACGCGTATCAGGGTGCTCTGGGCAAACTTGCTCGTGAACCTGAAAGTGCAGTCGCGGGCGATCTCTTCGGCCAGTATTGACAGAATACACCCTTCAGCTCCCACAGATTGTACCTCGGAGAGTTTGGTCACTTCGGGTGACACACAGGGGCTGACGAGAGCGGTTACGACCGCGACCCTCGACAGCGCTCGGCGCGTTCGCTCCTGTCCTCCCACCATCACCACCACCATCACCACTCCTCGCCAATCTGTCGCACATATTCCCTACCCCCTCAGTCCAGCCACAGACACTAAATGTCTGTTGTACTGGCAGCTGGCATGCTACCGATCTCGTTCGTTTTTTTGGTATTCCATCGGCACGCGGGGTCACGAAGCGACTGTACGAGCACGCGCTGCAGTACTCATACAGCGGCCCTCTGTATGATGCTCAAGGAGCTTAGGCAATCTGCATCCAACTGCGCGGCTCAATTCGAGTCGAGTACGAGCCGGGACGGCACTGACGAGAGCAGTTACGGCGTAGGCTGTGCACGGGTTCGATTCTTTCCTCTCACCACTGACTCTCCCGTTGTCTATCTCTATCATTGGCATGGTTTGTGCCGTTGCTGCCATTGTCCGCCTTGACTATGTCATTCAACAGGTGGCCCGTTGGACAGCTGTTCTATGGACGAGTATACTCCTTTGGTCTGCTTCGACGCACTGTAGCTCATCTCGCCCGCACTCCTACGAGGCCTGCTAAGTAGACTATGTAAAGTGAATGTGCTGGACACGGTATCGTTAAGCAGGCGAGTTTGTACCCCATTCTGCTCTGGTCGTCGCGTTCATGGGTGATTACACGAACTGAGACTTTCCGCAACGCCGTGATCATGCGTGGGTATCACGCTCTTCGAACCTCTTCCCTCGATTTGGGCATGTATAAGTAGTACAATCGCACTAAATGAAAATGCCATTTTTAGAAAAGAAAAAGAAAACCAAGCGGACCGACAAGTGTGAATGTTGGCCAGGCCTACCAAATCAAGCACCTGCCACCCGGACTGGCATGCCTGACATCATGTGCATTCTATGGATAGATATAAGCCACAGGTGATAACTGGTTAAGACAGGCAAGATATGTGCTCCAGCACCGTGACGGGATATGGGGGATCACAAAATCGACGCTAGATAACCGCTTATCTGCTGGTGCGGACGCAAGATGAAGTTGCGGCTTGGGCGCGTGTGTTAAGAAGTTCGAATGCGAAAGGCGGCATTCGAAAGCGAGGTAAGACATGCGAGGCGTGCGCAAGTGGAATTGGCGGACCATGATGGAGGTCGGAAGCGAGAAGCGAACTAGAGCCAACGCGCGCACCTCGAGCGCCGCATCGTGTACTTAAACGAGCAAGCAAACAGACATGTGCGGCGCAGTAGCTCGAGTTATCGCCAAATGCATATGGGTGTTCGCTCGGTCTCATGTATAGTAAAGTATGAAGATGTCGGGAACACCGAGGTTGTGTAGTCCGCGACGTTTGCACATCGGGAACGTTCGCACACGCTCAAATTCGAACGTTTCCGATGTTACGCCATGAAATGGGTCAAATCAGGGCCAAAGCAATGCCGTGTTCTGAGCTCAGATCTAATCACAAAAGTGTCGCTCTTTTGGCCATCATCTGGACATGTATTGGATCAAAAAATAGGGTCCTGCCTCTAGTGGACACGGTACTGACGCGGTCACATGACCAAACTCAACTACCGCCTGCTGCAATTTCTTTTGCTGGGCCCGAATGTTTGCCAGCAACCGCATGCAACGCGCCGACGAGAAATGCACGCCAGAGGGATCCAAAAGTTCTGTCATCTTCGCCGGCCCTTCGTCGGATTTGGGTCGGAGCACGTGGGACGCACGCCGAAGCGTGCGACCTTGTACAGCCTGTGTCGAACTCTTTGTTTGCTTGCTGCTATCGCGTTACGTTGCCTTCGCTCTTTCGCTTGAAAGCGAGCGCATTCCTCGAATCTTGCTGTATGCGACGGAACCACACATCTTTATGGCTTTTGAATGTCGACGATTCGGACACGACAGATGCCCGGGCCCAGCCTTCAGTTCTGTGGTTGATGTGGTTTGAAAGAACAAGTGGTTAGACAATGGGTGGACCTTGTGCGTGGCGCATAGCCCTTTCCTTTGCCTCACAGGGAGGAAGAAACTTATAAAGCTCCGAAGGATCCTGTGGTTTCCGCCGTCGTTCCTCCTCTCCTTCCACCCTCCCACCGCCTGCAGCCACCATGGCAGCTACCAGTCGCGCTCGCAAGAGACCATCCGCAGTGCAGATACCGGAGCGTGGGAATCTCTATCCTGATGTGGATGATGGAGTACACTCGACCACAACGTCTGACGGCGCCTCGTCTGACCTTGTACCTCTCGTTGCTCGTACTACGACTGGGGAGGATCTTGGAATCGATCGTATTGATGAGCAACGCCCCTTTGCTACCGACCACCAGAGCCGTACCTTTCACTCGCGTCAACTCTCTACTCAGGACGCTATCACCTCCACGTCAGCTTTGAAGTCACGGACGTCGGTGCGCGGCATTGCCGCTGGTCTCAAAAAAGTAGGACATCGCTTACGAAGGTTGTCCAACGATGTCGCCAGTGGGAAGGGAGTCATTGCGGCGCGTCTGTACAAAACGGCTGGCACCGGTCAACTGCCAAACACGCGGTTTGACATTCCACTTGTCAGTCCTGCCGGTGCCGACCTCGGCGAGGACGATGCTTCGTACATTGTCAGTGTCAACCCTTGTTTCTAGCGGGGTACATGCTCATTGTCATCTACAGGCGCGAACCAACTGCTCCAGCCGCAGCACGATATCCAGCGATGACGGGCTTGCCCCTCCTGCTGCCCGCGAAATTGGCGAGCCTGCAAGGATGGCAGGAGTTACCGTGCTGGACGATGGAAGAGTGAAGTACCAACTCTTCGCAGTGGCGGGAGAAGGCGGCTTCGCATCTGTGTTCTATGCGCATGTGCATCCCTATCTCGCGAAAGACGAAAACCTGTTCCCGGAGGTCGCTGCAGTTAAAGTTTTCAATCGTTCCAGGCTTGCTACAATGGGCATAAGCGTACAACACGTCGGAGAGGAGTGTAAGGCTCTGCAGCGAGCGACCAACTCCTATAGTCCTTTCTTGACACACCTAATCTCGACGTTCTATGATGCGCAGAACATCTACGCTGTAATGGTCAGTGTGATGCCATATTGGTTGATGTGCGTTTATCTTAACGGCACCTTTACAGCACGCGTATGCTGGAACACTTTCCGATCGGCTTTGCGACACCAATAGGCGAATGCCCGCTCATGAGATCAAGCAACTCGCCGCAGAGCTGGTACGCAACGCTGATGGCTTAAAATATTGCTAGACACTGATTTGAAGCAGGTAGTAGGCCTACAGGCAGTCAACGAAATGGGCTACATTCACCGTGATCTCAAACCTGACAACGTTTTTCTATCTCCTGCGGGTCATCTTGTCGTGGCCGACTTCACGACGGTAATCAACCCAGCCCGGCGCGAGCGACCCGGTTCTGACGCTTGGCTAGCTGCCCGCGTGCGCAAGGAGACAAGGCCAGTTGGAACTCCGTTCCGTTACGCTCCGGAGCAAGTGCAACTCGACACCAAGTACTACACGTCCAAAGTCGATCTATGGGCCTTGGGTTTCATGATGCTCGAGCTGTTTCGCGGCAACTGCACGGATAGCATCTTCTGCCCGACAGAATTTGATGAGCATCCCGGCTCCGTCGATATCCTCTCGAAGGACCTGCGACCCGAGATCAATACCTTCGTCGACAACGAGCATGCGCGACGTCTCGTTCGCCGCCTACTCTCCAGGGATCCCGAGGCGCGTCCGTCGACAAGCCAGATCATGAACGACCCATACTTCACATCAGGACGCGATCAAGACGTGAAGGAGTATTGGCGGAGGATCAAAAACGGCGACAATCCTGCTCTATACTACCCGCCCAAGATCGTTGTTCCCAAGGCCAACAAAGTCGAGCTGTTCTTCAAAACACCAGAGCGCGAACCGGCCTTGCCCCTCGAGCCTGGGTTCGATCCCACTCACCGAGCGTACCACTACGAATGTGACGAGTCGCTCCTGACTTTGGACGACAAAGTCTATGGACAAGTGGCAGTGTTCGAGGTTTAGAGCTCATAGCTTCGACCACCGGTGACGCGTGCACACGATGGAAAATCTGTGCCCAGGTGCGGCTACACTCAGTGTGACGTGTTTTATCTGTTGCATAGCTTGGATGTTGCCTGTGTACGAATATTGATTATGCACGCTTCACATGTGCCATGCGTTTATTGCGTGACACCGCCTTTGTATGGTCTTGGAGCTGTGAATGCAAGGGAGTGCCTGCGCTGCTGCAGAGCCATAAGATGTGGAAATCAGGCGCGGCCTGTGCACCGTAACTGCACTCAGATGAGCAGGTTGAAAGCACCAATCTATATCTTCAAGCCGATCTCTACGCACGCAAGAAACCGATCTTCTTCCAGAAATCCACGTATAACGCTACATCACTCTCGCCAATGGGTGCCATGTTTGCGAGCGCGGGCGAGACTGCACAAGCGTGCACAGTGGAAACCGGCGCGCTCTCGCCGAAATTGCCGGATTGAAAGAAGTGGGCCAGCGCGAACGGTTGTATGTCTTCATCACTCGTGTTCATCTCGGCGGCGGCCATTACACGAGCAGCCCACTGATCATACTTGACGAGAGGCAAATCGAGCTGCTTGGCAAACGCACTGAATACCGTCTGCCAATCGGAGGCGACGGGCGCAACGAGGTTGAAGACGGCCTCCTCTGAGCGCGCCATATCTATGAGCGCTGTGGCCGCGATGTCGACCGGTACCCATGTGACTAGCTCGTCGCGTTCAGGGAGAGCTTTGACGATCTGACCAAGACGGGCGATGGCGCCAACCCACTCCTGCTTGCTCCAGCCGCCTACGCGCGTGTCACCGGCGATCTGGCCAACACGCACCGCCGCGGCGCGCAGGCCGATAGCTTGACGCGCTCGGAGCAGAAGCGTCTCTGCAACCCACTTGCTTTCACCATAGCCAATACCAGCAGACACACGAGGGTCCTCGATAGGTTCTTCGAGAGCGGGTCGATCCGAAGGAGCGTCTGAAATAAGCATGAGCGACGCGAGGATGAAGATCATACAGTCAACACTGACTGAATAATACAGATACAGAGCTGACAAAGAGAATGCGGGCTCCACCAGAAAGAGACGAATTAGTGGCAAGATCGATGAGGCGGCGCACGCCTGCGATAAGCGGCTCGAAGCCGGAAAGTGCAACATTGAAGTCCACGCGCCACGCTAAGCCAACGTCAGCACTGTTGTTACGAGGTTCACACTTACACATAACGCGCCATTATGGATGATGGTGGTAAGTCTATCCTCAATTTCAGTGTAGGTATCTGCATCCAGTCCCAAGTGTTCCGCCCCATAGTTGCACGCGAGCAAAGTCACTTTTCCGCTATGAAGCAGAGCAGGATCAAGCTTCCAGGACGCAAAGGCGGAGGACATGCGTTGGGACAAAGCCTCAGAGGATGCCTTGCCACTTGTCACGCGGTTGAGGGCGTAAACATGGCGAACCTTCGGGTCCTGGACGAGCTGTGCAAGGAGATGACAGCCAAGGCGACCTGTCGTGCCGGTCACAAGCACCGTCTCCTGCTCAGGAATGTGACCGCCAGCAGGCACACGCGGAAAAGGGACATTGGTGCTGTACTTCGCAACCATGGCTTGCATAGCTTGAACCTTCTGCTCAAGTATAGCTTCTGCATCCGGCTCAAGGTCCCTGCCCGTCACCAGCGCGAACACGAAGTCGCTGAGAGTATGGATAGACGGATGCTGGTAAACGAGGGTCCGCGGAACTTTGCGCGTCAGATCGAGATCAGATGTGGACGTGCGAAGAGCGCTAACGATATTGTTGTGGATGAACGCTGCTGCCAGGCTTGTGACAAGAGTTAGATCTAGTTGACCCTTTGGCGCAAGGCAGATACATACCTGTCACATCCGAGAGAAAAGAGCTCGTCGTTCTCGGCCACTTTCTGATGTAGCGCAGCCTCCACCACGGCTCTAACAAATCCAAGTGACGACTCTTGAGTCCACGTAACGGGTCGCTGTGGACCATCCGACAAGAGCTCAGCCGCCTTGTAGATGGAATCAATCTCGTCTTCGTACATGGCGAGACATACGCTGCGTCTCGCTGAGCCTTTGGCTGTTAGTTCTAGGGGCTTGTCGGGGCTTGCTACCAGGATCATCTAGTAGATAGATAAGAACTCAAGTCGGCCTAATAAGACGGCGATATAACTCGCCTGCTTGAGCACGCGCGAATGCGCAGGTGCATAGTCGTTCATGCTCCTAACAACGGGCCAGATCGTGTCACGAAACTCTTTCACCTTCTCGGCGTCGCTCGGGTTGAAGGGCTTCGTGGGTTGAATCAGAACACCATTATTGAAACGACCTCGTCCGAAGAACACTGCGATCGCGATGCGGGAATCTTGCACGAGGATCCTCTCTGATGAATAAACAACGGGTAGACGTTATAGCGAGTAAAGCAAGCATAACCAACCTAGAGGGACCGGATTCGTCTTCTCTCCGGTGGACAACATGATCTGCTCGTCAGCTCGGCCATAAATCTTATAGAGACCCTTGTGCAACGGATGTTCTTGCACAAGATCACCGGTTGCATAGCCGGGCTTGCCATTGACGATGGTGTTGATGACATTGGGGCTGAAGCGATCCCCGGCCTACACAAAGTATGAGCTTTAGCAGTGATCAAAGAGCTCTTCGAGTGCACCAGAACCACCGGCTCCATAAGCCCGTCACGTTCGCCATGCGGTATCATCTCAACCGTGACAAACTCGGGGTTGGGAAGACAGAAGTACTCCCAGCTCACAGGGCGGGTTTTGTCTGAAAGCCCCAGTCTAGACATGGGCCCGACTTCCGTGCTGCCAGGTATGTCATTAACACCGAGCACGGACTGTAAGATGCGTTAGACATACATTCCATAACCATTCTCGAGACCGACGCCTTGGGAATGTAGCGCATCGCCGACGTGCTTGTTTAGCGGACCTCCACCAAACAAAACGCGCTTGATGTGACTCTTGAGCAGTTGCACGCTCGTCGGATCTTGCGACCATTCCTAGAGAAAGGTTCATTTGCTGGAAAGAGACAAGTGACTGACTGGCGAACCTCAATGTGGGCGGGAACTGACATTGCCCAGTCAGACTTGGTAGCAACCAAATTATGTAGGAAAGACGTCGGGTTGGCTACAACCGGTGGACGTGCAGGCTTATAAACCGCGAGTTCCATACCGCTGCAGACTGCAAACGCGAGTATGAGCATGCCCATAGAGTGAAACATAGGCGCCGTTTGAATGCCGAAGCGAAGGCCGCAAACGTCAAGTTCGCCATAGTCTATGGATGCAAGAAGCGGTCAGTTGTTTCCCAGGCATGATAGGCACCAAAAGGCACTGACAATAAGTGACACCCCAGTTTAAATAATTACGACCGTTAAGCTGTACGGGCTTCGGAAACGCACTAGTACCACTCGAATGCAGGATAAGAGTAAGCGCGTCCAAGGAGAGAGACGCGATCCGGGATTCACTCAATGTCGGCGAAGGCACTGACGTCCCGTATAGGACCTCATAGCGCGGGAAATCGAGACACTCAATATCGTATCCGTCTTTAGCGAGTAAGTTCAAGGTATCAGAGGGCAGCGTGCGCATCGCAGCATCATCGGTCACAAAAACCTGGCGTACTCCCGTTGTACGGATTAGATGCGCAGTCGCGACTGCAGAGTTGCGCGTCGAGATAGGAAAGGGTACTGCGCCCGTCTGCTCGATACCAAAGACAAGGGTCGCGTAGGTCACAGTGTCTGATCCAAACTGGTTAGTGTGGCAAGATGGCATGTGCGTAGGAAACTGACCCGCGGTCGCGAGAATGCCGAAGACGGGGCGTGCGAACTGATCGGCATACAGGTGACGCCCTGCCTCGAACGCGGCCTTGACGATGCCAGCGGCCACCCGCTGCGCGCGGAAAGCCGTGGCGTAGTTGATGGACTTGACTTCGCCATCCTCAGCGTAGACGAAAAGCTTATGCGAACCGCTGTGCTCCGCGTGAAAAGCCAATATTTCGGCGAAGGTGAGACTGCCGTCCAGTGGCGGCGTCGAGAAAGTCGTGCTCTGAGCGCCTTGTATAACAGAGAATGTGTGTGACATGACAGAGGACATCACGCAGAGCCGGAGCGAGCGGTGGAAGGTAATTGGCGATCATAGGCGTGTGTTATATACCCAGCCACGATTGAGCCTCCTGCGGCGATGTTTCCCGCAATCGAGCTCGGCTAAGATCTGCCACGGATAGTAGACGGACTGCGGTCCAAGAAGTGTCTTCTTGCCATACATACGCTAACTGTTCAGCCGCTGGTGGTTCGCATCGACACATCCACGCCGTTTTGCAACAAACTCATCCGGAGTCTTGAAACCTGACGCCTCAGGATATCGAAGATATAAAGAGTCCTGGAGGTAAAAGCACAAAATTAGTCCAAAATTACAGATGTGATCGCTATAGTGACAGAAACGAAGGATTCAACAAGGTTGGATGCGCTGCAGACCGAGAAGCCGTCCAATCAGAAGAGTACGCTCTCGCCCAGAGCAGGAACAAGAAACTCGTCCTCGCGTACGCCTGCGCGTTCGCACTCCTTGCGCAGGAATTGCGGGGGCTCGAGTACAGGCTCGGTTGTCAGCACCCATGTCCTACAGTGATGTCGTCAATAACTGATAACGTGCAAATGCGAGTTCCATACCCCCAGTGCATCGCCAGTGCCCTCTTCGCACGCACGTCTCGGAACATGCGCACGGCGTCCGCAGGAGAGGCGTGTAAGTTGCTCCACATCCAGCGTGGGCTATAAGCACCTATAGGTAGTAGCGCAACGTCAACGCCGCCAAAGCGTTCTCCCACTTCTGTGAACGCGGGGCAAACTGGAACCTTGTCCTCGTCTTCGCCGTTGCGAACAGTGCGATATCCTGTATCTCCAGCAAAGTATACAGTCTTGCCGACGGTGTCCTTCTCCGGCTCGGGCAGTTCCTCGATGACATAGGCAGCCCATAGTGACGCCCAACGGTCAAAACCAGTGCGCCCTCCGACATGCTGAGAAGGAACAGCTGTTATGCGGACACGAGCGGCTGAATTGCCCAGAGGTATCGACATCACACGCTCGTCCCACCACTCCATCTCATGCACCCTTTCGGCCGGCAGCTTGAGCGCGTTTCTATGCAGAGCGCCGCAGTTCAGCCCCACGAAGATGTGTGCGTTGCATTCAGGATTGGCGAGTAAGGCCTTCAAGGTCGGGACATCAGTGCTAAAAGGTGTGTTCAGTTGAGGCAGCGGTACACGATGCGTACGACCTACTGATCATAGTGATCGTGCTAGAGGTGTCCCAGTCAGTAATCAAGGCGCTAATGAAGTCATCAAAACACTCACAGAAAGAACGATCGCATCCACAACCGGAACATCTTCTATCTTACAAGGCGTATCTGACGGGCTACTTTAGGATACACGAACGTGTGTTGAGGGCAAACCAGCGTACCAGTATAGCGATGAGGTCCAAGCCACTGGTTTGGCGAGCAACGGTTCGAGAATACGGGGTCAAAGATAATTCGCGGGCCGCGTGTGGCACCTGGCGGTGTTGGCAACTCCAGGAGGTACGAGGCATGACTGACAGGGGAGGATGATCAGTAAACGAGGTTTGCGCATACGTATACGTTGACTGCACGTACCCAAGCCAAGTTAATTTGCCGTCTGATGAGTTGCCCGTGCCCCAAGTTGGCGTTTGTGACGGGATCTGCGTCTTGATATCTGGTCCAGGGCGAGGCCATTTTTGTGCGAATGCCTGTGTGCAAACTCAGACACCTTACTAGCCAGTCAACTGCTCTCAACATACCTTGACCCAATCAGTTGACTGCTGATATCTGAAGGATGGCCACGGGGGATAGAACTTCGACTTCGTTCCGTTCAGATGGTGCGCAGGACGTGCTCCGTTCTCCGACACAGATGGCCAACGGCGCAGAGGTTCGATCACAGAAATAGGAGTAGAAGCACTTTTGGCCATGGGGATAGAAGCAGTACTGAGTTGTCGGAGTGTGTATCGAAGTCGAGTGAGATTGTCGAGATGGGGGCGAGTGGTAAGTCGCATTCGCGCGTTCGCCCTTTTACTTCGTTGTGGCGCTGCTAGCGCTTATGACTCTGATCTTGAGACGCGCGGCGGCTCGGCCCTTCTTACTCGTAGACAAGCCTGAGGAAGTTTCAATACGACGCGTTGAAGGGTGGGTTGCCGCGGCTTTACCGTCCAACGTCACATTGTCACATCTGTACAGTCACGACCAGTGCGTACATACGATGACTGGCTTGCTCGGCAAGCTGGATGCACCTCCATCCACTACAGTGCCAACTTGAACGCAGTTCGGTAGCAGTGATCGTACGTCCTGCTAAGTAGCGAATAAGAAGGCACGACAATGTCCAAAGCTTGTGATGGAATGGGTTGCGGGTATCGGGCCGGGACCGGAGTGGGTCCAACGCACGAGTTGTTCCGTTCAAGAAGTACGCGCGTACTCATATGAGCCGATGCGTGTAGCCTCATGCCTTCTAGAGATGCAGTAAAATCTGGTTGCAAGGCGTCCGTAGGGCGTCCAACACCACGGATGGGAGGTCAAAGATAAGGTTCTGAGCGGCGAGACTCGCACGCTTTGGAAAATGCCAAGAAAATGCCGGCTCTTCCGGACCGAGAATTGACCTCGAAGACTGCACTGACTCCTCGACGTTTCGACTTCCAGCCTTGCATCGATGTTGTTATATCTGGCAAAACTATCTGACAAGACGAGCGATTGTGGTTTTTATCCAGGCCTGAGAACTTGAACACTCGCGTTGGCTGTATCATTATGAGCTGTAAGAGTGCTGGCGGCGGGGGGCCTTTTGTGTACCAAGCTCTCCACTGGTCGCCGAGTTGCCTATTGGCGAATGTCTTGCTACGATTGCCCTTCTCTTGAATGTGCTCTATAGCTATGACTCAGAACCTACGATTTCTATACCAAGAAACTTGCGCTTGTTGCTATGCGCGCTTCGTTGTCACCGCATTTGCCACTGAGCACCACCGCACCTACGTCACGCCCTGGCGAGACTGCATATATGGGTGGCCCTCTCCATCGCGCAAACCCACCTCGATCTATCACTCACATCTTCACCCTACATATACCAACTGAACCATGTCCGGAATTCTCAACGCTGTTGGCGACGCCCTCACGAATACCGGCACTGCCGCTGGCTCCGGCGTATCGGCCACGGGAACTGCTGTCGGTTCTGGCGTCGCCGGGACGGGTCAGGGCATGAGCGATCTCAGTCGGGGAACCGACCAGAACGTGCTTCGCGGGGCAGGGCGTGGCGGTGATCAGCTTGTCAGGTTCGTGAACTATATGGGCACTCATAAGCTCGAGACTGACAATGCAAGCAGCGGTGTGGCACAAGGCCTTGGACAAGGCCTGGGTGCGGTCGGCTCTGGGCTGGGCACTGGTCTCAAGACCCTTGGGAAGGGCGTGAACGACACCACTGGCATGTAATAGAAAGGTGAGGACGACTCCTGCTTCAGTGGGCCGCCCTATTCTGACAGGTTCTTGTAGGTTAAACACGTTACAGAATTCCATCTTGACCGGGCTTAGAAGCTCTTGTACGCATATGTATGATATACCGCACCAGCTGCCTGCGACTCCTCATTTCTTGAAGGAGATGTACTTGTTGTAACGTCCATGCCGACGAGCGAACAGTCATAAGACCGAAGACGCTCGATGCGATGGATAGCTCGCATCATTCAAGATCAGAAATGCTCGCGCAAAGTAGACAAGCAGCGACAAAGGTCTCTATTTCCTGCGTTTCATCAAAGCGATGCGTGCGTGCGTATGTGTATGCGTACTCAAATAGCGAGATTCGTACAAACGGACTTGAAACATCATGCGGCGGGGGAATCATATCGACGAAGGGATATCATGAACGGGGTCGTGGAGGTGTTGCGGATGGACAAGACTATGATACAGTTGCCGGAATGGGAGGTAGACAGAGATGACAACGACAACGATGCGAGCGGGGATTGAGAGAGAGAACAGACTCGGACGGGGACGACGAGGGAATCGTAACAAGACAGGATAGGCTTACTCGCCCATCTTGGCGGCGGAGGCTTGCATGACAATCAACGCCGCGCGCACATCAGTGACGACGAACGCGCTCGCAACATCACCGATCGTCTTGCGCACGTCGCTCGTGAGGTGCTCTCCACGCTCGTCGCTGAGTTCCTTGAGCTCCGAATGGTGGTCCTCGACGGCTAAGCGACGCGAGCGGCCAAGCACGACGAGCAAGTGTTCGTTTTCGTGAGTGCCGTTAACCACGCCGTGCGAGACGATGGCGTGCAGCGGGACAGGCGTCGCGAGGTCCTGGAACTCGATGCGCGCGAGCGCAGTTGCAAGCTCAGGTTCGACGCCTTCGCCCTTGCGCGACGCTGGCACCGAGTAGTTCTCCCATGCGATCGTATCTGCCGTCTCGGACTGCAACACCATCTGTGTCGTGTGCGCGCCATATACGGTATCAGGGAACTGCGTGTTGTTGCCGCTGGTCGCCGTGTGCTGATTAACCTCGCGCGCCTTGAGGTGGCTCTCCCCACTTCCAGACAAGTACGCTGATGGCGGCTCCTCGGAGATGAGGGGCTGCACGTCACGCTTTACCACACGCACAACCGTAGCACTGACATTCGGGTTTGCACATAGTTGTACGACGAACTCGAGGGCGAGACGATCATCGGGTCCACCAAAGAAGGGGAAGAAGATGTGGTGTGTTGTCGAGGGTGCGGGCGCGATATCCGTCGAGTGCGAACTCCTGTCGACGAATAGCGCGACATCTGTGGTGGACTTTGCAAAGACGCCGCGGACGAAGTGCGAATGCAGGACATTGGCAGAACGTTCGGTCTGTGCAGATCGGAAAAGCGCGTCGAATGGGTTATGCACTTTAGGCGTATCGTGGGCGCTGGGTGTCGAGGAGTTGTGTTCGCGCTCAGCGTTTGCTTGGTGAATCGCGTGCGGAGGCAACCAGGGTATCAAGACGAGGTGCGAACCGACGGACTGCGCGTGCTCGGCTACGCTATCGGCGAGGTCATCGTATGTGACAATGCGCAAGCTCGAGGTGACTGGTAGACCATTGAGGGAGCCGAACATTCGGAAGATGTTCAAGAGGGGGTCGGTGTGCACAAGGGAGTCTGCAACGGAAGCCTTCATGACCTCGGACGTGCGGTTCAGCTCGATGAGGCGAAGTGCGTCCAGAACAGGGCCACGGCGGTGAGCGCGGTTGGGAATCATGACTTCGCGCGCCTTGCCGTTCGAAGGTGTAGGGCTCTTCTCGCCACCGTGCTCCGAAGAGCTGCTGTCGATCGTGGGGACTTGGATGATCTGAGAGAAGGCCATCATGCCAGGGAGGTGCTCGATCTTGTCCAGCACGACAGTGAAGCGGCGCTTCCATCCCAAACCGTCGACACTAGAAGTGCCACTCTCGCGCCTAGAGATCTCCGGAGTTTCGCCCGCGACGTTGCTGAAGGGTTGACCGGTAGCACTGACGCGGATGCGGCGTTCTTGCGGGTAGAGATACATGACCAACGGGGTGGTCATGCATGTAAGCGTAACTGCTTCCAAGACGAACATTGAGAAGACTCGCTGAGGCGGCAAGTCAGTACTAAGCCTAAACCACGGTCGTGGCGAGCAACATACCTGCGTCAGAATACCGGCACTGAGTCCAACGTTGAGAACGATGAGCTCGATGAGGCTAGAGAGAAGCTCAGCCCGGAATCTGACAATAGAAGGCATATAACATACCCTTTGCAACTCATGAGCGCGCCGATGGTCGACGATTCACGCCAGCCAAACCCAACGCAGCGCGCGGCCACCGTGCAACCCCCGAACTTCCCAACGAAGGCTAAAGCGCAGATCGCCACGACGTAGCCCCAGATCAAGCCCGAATCGAGCAGACGTAAGTTCGTGGAAAGACCAGAAAGGGTGAAGTACTGTGGACATGAATATCAGCATGGTCATGGAGCAGATAGAAGCAGTTGATCGTGCATACCAACGGCAAGAAGATGATTCCAACCATATCCTCCAGCTTTTCCGTAAGAGCGATGGTCAAACCGCCCTCGCGCGGCACGACTAGCCCGGTCAGGAAGGCACCGAAGATCGCATGCACGCCAATGACGTCTGTGAAGAATGCCGACCCGAAGAGCGTCAGGATGGTGATCGTCATGAAGAAGATCGTCGGGCCGTTCTCCAGTGAGCCCGTCTTGCGAGCCAGGATCGCAAAGATCCAACGGACCGGGAAGAGCATGACGAGCGTCCACGCAACGCAGACCAGCAAGACATAGAGAGCCGTGAGGCCGGATCCTGCGTTGACGAGTGCGACGGAGAGTGCAAGGAGAACCCAACCGACAATGTCGTTTCCGACACCGGCAGAGAGGACGATGACACCGACGGTAGTGTCGAGGAGCTTGAGCTCCGTGAGGATACGACACAGGACCGGAAACGCTGTGATACAAAACGCGACGCCCGTGAAGAGCATAAAGTGCGTGAACTCGACGTCGCTGCCGATGAACTCTTTGTAAATCGGCCAAGCTATCCCTGCCCCAAGGCCGAATGGAAGTGTGATGCCGGCGACAGCGATGGCGATGGAGAAGCGGGCATTCTGCTTGATCGTCGCCGTCTCGATTTCGAGGCCAACTAGGAAGAGAAAGAGGCAGAGACCGATGTTGGCGACGAGCGAGAGAAACGGTAAGCCGTCTTCCGGGAAGATATGTTGGGAGAACCCGGGAATCGCGCCGAATGCAGTGGGACCTGGAGTATACGGTGAGCACAGCTTTAGATTCTGAGTGTAAGAAGATGGCGTACCAAGAAGGATACCACCGAGGACCTCGGCGATGACTTTGGGTTGCCTGAGTTTGCGGAGGGCCACTGAAAGTAATTGGGTCGTGATAATGATGATGCCTGATCCGCGCGGGTCAGTAACTGCAGCACAATATGCGAGATACAGCAGCCAGCTCCCGCCGCCAGAGCTTCATTGTCCGCAACTCGCAAGCGTTGTACGGCGAGTACGTCGCGCAGACGATCCGCAGAAAAAATGGGGTGCATTCGCTGCTCCGCCACGTTCGAGAAGCAACAACCCCTATATTGTGGCGAACGTTTACTCACCGACTTGGATAATCCACAAACGCAGGGGATCGGCATCGTTGAACGCGGTCGGGTCTTTACCGGATAACAGGCCACCCTATTGAAGCCAATTCAATACTCAGGTCGGCGAATACACGAGAGTGAAACTGGCGCACCTGTTCCGCGGCCGCGCGCGGCAGTAGAGCCCTGCCGACGGTAACAGCGTTCCTCGAAAACTCGCCGTGCATGATAGTCATGATGGTTGGGGACAAGGAGCGGAAGGACTAGCTGGGTGATGGTTCTTGTACGTCCTGGGTATAGCTTGACGCGCTGGCCTTCTGAAGGGCACTGGCGGGTTGTGGAGAACGGAAGCTCGGAACGATCAAGTGGCGTCACGCAAAGTTCGTTTTATACTTCCCCGACGCGTCTTGTCACGCCGGCGGGCACGCAGGGTCGCGGAGCTGCAACCCTGAATGTGAGGAACTCGCCAAGGACGAGGCTTTCTCTGCAGCCCTGGCTCAAGACTTTGACAACCCTTTGTTGCGCCAGTACGCGAAGCTATAATTAAAAAATGGCGCCTACAGGTGTGAAGTCATCGGGTAGCTTCGGACCCACAGAGCCACACTGTCACCAACGTCCGTCGCCACCCTGGAACTCGTATATGTCAATTGGCGAACCGCAGTCCACTTATCTCGTTTCCCGCGCACATCATCATCTTCCATTGCGCTCAGATGGTGTAGCTGATAGTGGGATCTCCGCCGGGTCCTCGTACGACTTGGCCTAACTCGAGGTCGGGGATAGCTCTCTCGCGCCACCCGGGCTGAGCTCAGCATACTGGTAAGCAAAGTTGCTGGGCATTCTACGAATAAGTTCATGCGACCTCATGGCCTTTGCGCAGGTGAGGTGAGAGTTCAAAGGGTAGTAGTTCTGCCAGCGGCAGATGAAAAGTACAAGAACGCGGGAGCGACGAACAATTTGTGCTGAGAGACTCTGAGCTCGAAATTGAATTCATAGACGCGACATCATGCCAACTGCACAGGGCCTTCCGCAAGGTCAACATTCTCAGCCAGCGCTGGCATCAGCACGTTCATACAATGCTTGAAGAGGCAGATCAGATTTCAGATTGTCTGGCCAAGCTCAACGGCGTGAGCGACTGCGTAGTCAAAGGAACACCGCGCCGGACTGCTTAGTTGCAAGCACCGACGATGAGCCATCCAAGAGACCTACACCATCGAGCAGGCAAGGGAAGCCGTAGTCTTCTTCCGATGCAAAGCCGTAACGCGTGCGCTTCCACTGTTGGCAGTACGGAGTTAGAGAGGGGCATGTGAGCTTGATGTGAGCACGCAGAACAGAAGGCATCCAGCTATACCGCGACGAGTGTGGTCTGCGGAAACTTTGTGGCAGGGGGTCACAACGCAGGGTCGAGGTGATTGGGAAAGGGTACGCACTCAGCTGATGACACGCGCTCTATATATGAGAATAAAGAAGATCAACGAGCGGGTTTGTGTCACAGGAGCAGGAGCAAGAGTATGGAGCTATACGATCTCGATAGGTAGAGATCCAGATCCATTGAGCGGGCTCCACTCTGGAGTCAACATGAAAGGCCGGGTGGCGTAGTCTTCATAGAATCGACGAAATGCGACCAGGGAAAGTACAGAGAGGAAGGACAACAACGGGTCATACATGACGAACAGAGACGGGCGTGGGGGTACATTTGGGTATCAAGAGGAACAGGCACACGCAGCGAGCGGCCTGGAATGTCGCGGCCGAGGAACGAAGGGCAATATCTTACAGAACGCGTAGAGTCTCGAAGAGCGAAAATGGGAAGATGGTTCGTCGGAGGCGAGGAAGAACAGCGAGTCCGTGCGCTCGTGGCGCGTAATCGGGTGCAGAGGTGCGAGCCTAGACTTCACCCGGACGTACACAGATACGCCGGTGCTCATCCCAGTCGGCATGTTGGCATTTGATAGAACAGTACTAGATGAATACAGCACATGAGAAGTTGTATCACACGTGAGGTAAAAGCGGCAAACCTTCACAAGTTTGCACTTGCTACAAACTTGCCCTCGGACTCCCTGCGAGACGTCTGCCGAATCCGCGCTGGATCGAGAGCTCTCGCTTCCCTCAGGCACGTCGTCGATGAAGCTGACGTTGCAGTCTATCCAGTTGCACATCTCTCGTGCACGCACACGCCTGAACGGGCCCGCGCGACCTCTTTTCAGAGGCAACACGGCGGCACCTTCAAGCCCGCGCCGTGGGAAGCGGATCATCTCGCAATCCTCCGTACATGCAGGATTCGGGCATCCGGATGGGAAGTCGAAGTAGATGTCTTCGGCGGGCACGAACAGCGGATGTGCAAAGAAGATCTGGGAGAAGGACGTCGTCTGGTGACTGAAGAGGATGATGAACGGTGGCCTGCGTTCCGCCAAAATCGCGCGAAACGCGAGATCAATCTGCGGGAAACACGGCGTTCGTCTCTGGTGTTCGAGCGTATGCTTCAGTTTGACGTCTACAAACGGGGGTCGGGTTTGGCGATGATGCGGGAGGAGGTGGATAGGGGTTCGCGCTCACGCTGGTTGTAGATCTCCCGTTCGAGGCTCGCTTTGACGGGCGCGTCGCCGAACGTATGTTGGCAGACGAGTTGGAAGTATTTGGTGGCTGCGTCCATCTCGGAGCGCTTCATGTCGGTCACGATGATGTATACGTCGTCGCAGCCGTGATCGTGCATGCCTCTCAGGAGCATGAGTTCGGGCAGCTGGTCGCGATTAATGAAATTCAAAGTACTTTAAATAAAGTACGCACCATGGTGAAGACTACAGGCATCATAGACAGCTTCCGATCCTGCATGGTGCGATGATGGTAGACATGGGTCGTCCAGGTGCGATCAAGCGGAATGAGGCGCCCAGTGTCAACAGTGCGAAGAAAGATGTTCTCCGGCACAAAATCTCCCTTGTTCCAGATCAGGACCTGCTCCCCGCGCTGCGGCTGCGTTTGCATCGCGCTGTGCCGCCTTTCACGGACGCGCAAAAACCAGTCCCAGTACGATTGGTTGTGGTGCTCCAGCCATTTGTCGATCAAAACGTCGGTAGCGTCTGGGTCCAGAGTTTTGCAGACAAGCTCGCTCTCTGCCATCGACAGCGATGGACGCTTGGTGGGCGAGTAGTGCCCCGCTTTCTTGGGGCCGGGCATCGTGTGCAGGAGAAAGAGAGCAGAGCACGCGACGCGATCACGGTCTGGGTTATAGTGCTTACATAACCCACCGCCTCGGTCACGCTCAGTTCAGACTCCTCCCGGCCATGTTGAGTTCAAGTTGACCTTCGCGGACCTACTCAACCCGAAGTCTTTCTTTCCACCTTCTCCTGGTCTGAATCCAATTACATGTCCGCCGAAGAAGTCGAGGCCATAAATGAATTCGGGCTCTCACCAGTGACTGAAGGAGAGTCGGACTGGGACGCTTGGATGGCTTTTTGGGGAGTGGATGTCAAGGTGCAGGAGCAGCCCGTATGGAAGCAATGGGTAGACGGTGAGCTTGCGGTGGCTGTATCTCAGCTTTTCTTGACATATATGGTAGCCCTCGGACTGCAGGCTAATAGCGAAGAATTGAGGAATCTGGCTCGAGCGACGGGCTTACAGGAAGGCTCCGCGGGTTTTGATCTGCCCCCTTGTCCCTTCATCGATACACCTTGGAAAACACGGCTCAATAACACCAAGGGCAGCATTATGGTTTCGAGCGAGCTGCACCGTCTCAGCGATCGAGTTGTGGAGTTGCGAGAGAAGGGATGCAATGACCTTGTTATCGAAGGTCAGCACGGTACAGGTGCGTACTGCCGTCTTTCGTCTTTGATCGGCGCTGATTTCCCGGCAGGAAAAACCTACCTGGCCTATTATATATTGATAAAGTGCTTATCTCGTCGACGAAATGTGTTCGTCTACTCGAATGAGTCTGTCGTCTTGTTCAGTGCCAAAGGTGTATACAGTGGCTTTCACTTCAAGTTGAATCTCTTCGCCTTGGACGACTTTGAAACGGCTGTCGGCGGCGAGGCTTGGGCCATCGTTGATATAGTCGGGGATGACGATTTCTACGGGCCTTCCGCAGATGTTATGTATCCCGTTCGCATATTCCCTGCCACTTCCCGTCCTCTTGAGCGTTATGTCGATGACAATCTTCCCGCTGTCATGGTCCTAGACTCGCCCACGGTTCAATCAGTCCTCCTAATGTGAGTAACTCATCGACTCTCATCGATGATTGAATACTAAACCTCACCAGTGCGACTCTTCACCATGACATGAAGCCTACAGAAGCGCATCTACGTCGGCTCCTTGGCAACATCCATATGTTCGGACCCAAATTTGGAGCGTGCCTTGCCTCAGACACTCCCGCATCGCAGGCAGCGCTTGTAGACTATATCTCTGCCATGGCTCCTTCACAACTCTCTAAGATGGCTAAGCAGTCCCGCTTTGAACTTTGCTTCGCGGGCATCGCTCGCTCTGGTGGCGGCCCAGACATCCTCTCACTCAGGTGCGACATCGCTGACCATGAGGGGTTTCTTCCTACGATCGCGTCTCGCTTCGTGCTGAGCGAGATCGCCCGGCTGCACGGTTATGCCGGTCTCTCTAGCCTGTGCTCTATGGACGTTGTCAAGCGTCAGCCCGATGGATTACGGGAGTCAAGACGTTGGCTACACGAGTTCCTTATACATTACTTGCTCTCAGATGGCTCCCCTGAGAGTCTTCGTCTATTCGATTTGAAGCAAGTGTTCCCTTTTGATGCTTCAAAGCGTCGAGGCGCTCTCAAAGTGGCGCATTTGAGCTTGCATCGAGAGGTCGAAGTCTTAGAAACTGGTTACCCAGCCTCCTTCAATTGCTCCGCCTATCACGTTGTCGGAAACCTTTCGGACCCAACCTATCATGCAGTAGTGCACGCACAGCTCGGCACTTCGTCTAAGTCCATTTCCCCCGTTGTGATATCCACTGCCACCGTCGACCAAAGGCAAAAACTACGTCCCCGTGCCAACGGCGTCTACACGACAACACGGGGTAAGAGGACAAGCGTCAAACGCAAACGTCAAACGGACAGACGACTCGTCGTTTTCCTTCAAGTTGTCGCCGCATCCATTCCGGAACTCACTATGGACGGGTTGGCTCGCTTGGAGCGTGCAATGGAATCTGATACTGATGCCGAGTACTTTTTCGTTTTTGTTACCGGCAAAACCGAGGTATTAGACTTGAGCACGATCCCGCAACCATGGGCAAACCGTCTGCGATGGTATCAGCTTGCTGTTGACATTAATTTGGACGCAGACGGCGACCCTTTACTGTGACGACTTCCATCCCACGCGCGTCTTTCGAGGATGTGACTTAACGAGATTCTGTGTATTACATATTGATGTGTCGCCAAGAACACCGAACGTTCACTTCAAGATGCGGACGACGTTCCCAGTCTTAACATTTCAGGAAGAGTCATGAGTGCTACTACTGTCAGATCCGTCATCTATATCAGAATCAACGTTCGCAAACAAGTGGTACCATTTGAAACGATTAAGCCAAGAAAGAGAGACAGAGCTCAGGTCCGGAGCTGTGTCTTTCTCCGTGACAAAGACAAAGCAATACTCGGAATCAGGGGAGGACTGCATGGTGTTTTCTAATCGCCTGAGACCATCGTCCGTCACCTGAGGGCAGATTCCACATACGACCTGCATAAAGATGATGATTCGCCTGTCTGCGAGTGTCTTGCGCCGTTTGCTGGGCCTGTCATGTACTGCCTCGGCAACATGGACCCGTGGGCGAAGCTTTTGCCTCTGTTGAGCTGAGACTGCAGGATCGAGCTGAGCGAGATGGTCTGGTTGAGATGACACATTGTCGCGTCGCGCATGGAGTATAGCATGAACTGTCCCATCGGCGAGCGTTTCGATATAGTGATATCCGGCGGTATCGAACGAAGACGGAGATCGCAAGTCAAAGGCTCTCCTGCTTCGGGGCGCACAGAGATGAGCCATCTTCAAGGCACCCTTGCTCTTATAGGCGCCCAACGGAAAACACCGGGAGAGTCTGAGGCGAGGCAAATGCTCCGGCGAGCCGCTCGACAGCATGACATGACATAGATGTTCAAAAATCCAGATATTGGTGTCCAAGAAACCGTCGGGACTATGTCGAACAACTTCCATGCTTCTGAGAGCAGATAACCCTGCATATCCATGAATCTCGCCAATCTCGCCAACAATGTGCCGTGATGCGATGACGGGTAGGCAAGCCTCGTAAGTTGTCATATCACGTCTCAGCGAGAAGAGGGCAGAACCATTCTCTTCCATTCGCGCAGTCTCGACTGGATATGGCGAGAACCGGGCTTGCTGAGCAAGTTGCGACAATAAATCCGCACTCAATCTCGAAATATGATCCCGAAGAGAGACGCGTAGCACAGAGGCATCTAAAGAAAGCACCAAGCGCAAATTGAGTCCCGCAATGCGAAGACAGACAAGAAGCTGCTGCAGGCAGGCCCGTGTAGCTTCGATATGAAGTTGGAGCGTTGCACTACAGGCGATGATCAGAAAACATCCAGTACGCGTGCCGCGGAGAACTCACGCTGAAACAACCAGAGGAGCCGGGAGAGCGTCAAGCACTAGCATTGCAGGGCCATAACGATCAATCCATTGCTCATACCGACGTGAGCTAGGAGGATAGACTCGAATGGAGAAAAACATTGACTCTACAGGCCCCGAATAGTCGCTATCGTCGGCGACATCTACAAGTGCCAAAGGGCGCGCACCAATGGTGTCTTGAAAGTACCCATAGGTGACGAAGTTCAGGTCCAAGCTTTCGCCACTGAAGACACCTAACGGACTAAAGACAAGGATGCGAGTCCCCGTAAAAAATATCATACTCTGACGACGGCTGAGAGAACACGCAAGTATGAAGTGGGACAGATAGGTTCTGCCTGTGAAGCGATGTTAGCAACGTTGGGAGGCAGTCGACTGGCGATTCCTCTACCTGAGCCGCTTTGCCCCGCAATGACCACATCACTGCATCTTGCCATGATACTGTACTTCAAACATTCGGAATCAAGGCGTTCGTAGTCCTCGGTCACCATAATCCTGCCACCGGTACGGGGGAGACTACTTTTCCAAGGAGTTCTGAGAAACGTGCATGATGGTAAGGCTGTATTGTCCGAACTACTGAACACGTTCACGGCCATAGCCAAGTCCACCAGTGGAGAATTGTGTGAATCCGTGTTGAGAGCTACCCGTGCATATGAGTACCTCGCAAGCGCAGCAAGATTAAGACGGCCAAACATACCATTGTGCCACTGGTTCCACACAGGTTGCTCCTGCAGTTGAATCTCTGCTCCCCAGAAGGTTTTCCAGGCATCCAGATGCTCGCCATTAGTCACGCGGGTGAGCCCATATCTTTGAAGGTGCGCCTCCGTCTGTGCAAGGCTAGTCGACATGAAGGTAGATGAGTGTCAGACGTCAAGCTTTAAGAGGCATTCAAAGCTGTTGTGCGACGCGCGGCGGTGACGGCCCGCCAAGTGTACATGAGTCACGATATGTTGGTCATCACAATCAGGCACGCCTCGGAATCAAAGGACCAGGTTTTTTTTTAGGTATTTTATTATTTCCCAACAGTGGGGTCCCCAAAAAGAACTATGCTAGGTTGCTCTAAGCGCGGCTACGCTACCTACAGCTACACGAGGATGACACTGCGTTTGAAGTGGTCGACGTGACACTGCATAGCTGCCTATGTACATGTAAGTAAGGGATATAGTGTGTTGAATATTAGCTGTATGTTTTGAGTCAGTGCGGAGATTCTGCCAGTGCCAGTCCATGTTGTCCAGATCAATGCCGTATTTTTGAGGTAGCTCCCGTATGACATCCTACCATAACGACATGCGATATGTGAACTCAGCCAGAGAGTCGGTACCGCGAATGTTGCAGTCGACATCCACCGGCTTCGCAAGTCAATCACAGGTTGCGGTCATGTTTCGGCCCGGTGCCGTGCATTTGGAAGCAGCGTAAGGGGTAGCAAGACAATAGGGGTAGCGCAGAGGACAATGCGAAGGGATCTGGCCTACAACAGGCAGGTGGAGTGCAGAAGACGTGGACGTGTACATCGCAATGGCATGGTGGAGGAGCCATGCTCGCGGGGAAGGAGAGCCCGCGAGGGCAAATGAATTGAACGAACTGATCCGCCGATGGGCGCAGAGGCACGGACATAAGACAACGTGTGGCCCAACGCGAGATGCAGCCTTTGTCACAGGATGAGGCGCGCAAAGCGTGCAGATGCACATTTGTAGAAGACTCCAATACGGGTGGGTCGAACTGGAAAGGCGAGTGAGGGTACCACAGCACACCTGGTGACCGAGGCCCCTAAGAGGTCCATCCTGCTCTCCCCCTTGCAATCCACCGCCTTCTCGAGCTCGAAGACCTAGGAAAGACCCGACTTCCAGCAAGGGCATATACAGCGATACAGTCGGCCTTCAGATATCGCAATACGACCACTCAGGTAGGGAGAAGAGTTTAGGGGTAGGGCAAGGACATGGTGCATGGTGGTTGAGATTCCCGTCTGGCAGAGAACATGATGATCGTGAAGTAGAGAAGAAGGTTGGTAGATGAGTTGGTGAGGATTGAAGGAAGCTGGTACTCTGGTGGTCAAAGAAAGAGGAGGTGATACAATGGAAAGTCCATGCGACGGGATGCAGGCGTACAGTACAACGGTGCGGGATTACGAACGGCTAAGTTACCAGAAACCATGAACCGAAACTACCATCCCGAAGCCATCTATGCGCGCCCAAAGAAGCCATCCCAAGGACCAGACGGGGGAACGGGGGCCTTGGCCTTTCCGCTGCGCGAGCGTCGAGCAGGAGTAGCAGTCTGCGGCGGCGGATGCGGGTTTTTCTCGCCCGTCTTGTCCGCTATAAGCTGCACGATAGTCTTGACGACAAATGCCTCACTGGGCTTGCGCGTGACGTCCGCGCGACAAGTCGGGCATGAATAAGGCACACGCGGATGACCATTGGCACCGTGCATCGCGAGGAAAGGCTGGATTCCAGCGGGCAGACGCGCGAACTGGGCAGGCGTGAGGGGCGGCGCGTGGTTGACGTCGTGGCCGGGGTGGGCCTCAAGATGTTTAGCATGAGTCGTGCCGAACCAATCGGTGAGGCATTTCTGGCAATAGACGTGACCGCATTCGGACAGCATCCACGAGGTGAACCATCATCTGAGGTTTGCTCTCGACCATCACCGACATCCATGTCAGACGCTCTCGAAGAGAAGGATGCCCAATTGAAGGATTATGGTCTTACTCGGGTCACCGAGGGCGAGCATCTGGACGCTTGGAAAGCCTTTTGGGGTGTGGAACTCGCGCTGCAGGAGCAAGTCGTGTGGAAGCAGTGGGTCGACGGTGCGTCTAACTACACCATGTCCACCCTTTAGATACGAAACTGAGCACCCGTGCTAGCATTCAAGCCACAGGAACGCAACGCTGCTCTGATAGACGCGGCTATGGCTGTGGGGGTACTGAACAACTCGGACGATACAAGCTTCCCGCCGTGTACATTTCTCAGCACTCCGTGGAAGGCCAGTCTGCCGCGCACAGATGGAAGGATCATGGTGACGGATGACTACAAACGTCTTGAGGCTGAGACAGTTGAGTGCAGTCGCAGGAAGGGTCGTCGCGATGTGGTTATCGCAGGTCAAAGCGGCTTCGGTAAGAAACCTCTCGACGGATTCTTCGAACATGTACCTTATACTGATACTGGATGAAGGCAGGACGTACCTCTCACACTTTATACTCGCGCATGCCTTAGCTCGTCAACAGAACATGGTTTTCTTCACGGGAAATCATGTTGTGGTCTTCTGTCCGCTGGGCGTTTTCAGCGGCGAAGAATTAAACCTCGATTTTATCACTTATTCGCGTTTCGAAAAAGTGATCGAGGGCCGCCCTTTGGCACTTGTAGACGTTGCGAGGACCCGTGACCATTTCGGCCCTGTAGAGACTATGTTTTTCTCTATACGTGTTTATCCTCCCAGCTCACGCCACTATGAGCTCTGGATGGGCAACAAGTCTCTAGAGAGGCTGGTCCTGGATGCCTTGCCGGCCCCATTAGTGGTAGTGGCGTGAGTCAGCTACCTCTTGTATGACGGAACTGCTCTAACCTTGGCACGCAGTGCAACGCTTCAGCTTCATGTCAAGGCCACAAGAACGTGTCTGCAACAGCTCCTCTCTTGTCTTCGCATCGCGGGGCTTAACCTTCGCTCAAGTCTCTCCTTAAGCCCATCCTCACTGCGTGCCGATCTTCGGGACTACGTCGCGAGCTTGAACTCGGAGGCATTAATTGAATTTGCGAAGTGGGCGCGACTATCCGCCCACCCCGTACGGATTGCGCGCACTGGAGACGGCCCTGACATCTTCTTGTTGAGGCGTGACATAATGCCATACGAAGCTTGTCTACCCACCATCGCCTCACGACATGTTATCGGCGAGATAGCTATGCAACATGGTTTCGCTGGTTTGTCGACCCTCAGGGACATGGAAGTCGTTCGGCGAAGTCCCGATGGCTTCTTGGACACAAAGATATGGCTCTTTGAACATCTATGCCATGCGATGCTATCGAGCGGCTTGCCAGAGAATCTTCCTCGACTCTCTCTCTCCCAGTGCTTTCCTACCGGCGCTTCTAAGCGCAAGGGTGCTTTGAAGATTACCCACCTCTGCGCAGCTCGGAGCATGGATTTTTGTGACATGCGGTCAAACCACGCATTTGATACCGACCCCTATCGCATTACTGAGACACTCGTGGATGGCACTGTGCATGCTTTACTCCATTCACGTCCTGACAATGCGCCGTCCGGGCCTGTCGGCTACGCGTCCAGTTCTGAAGTGACAACCGAACAGAGGCGAAAACTCCGGCCGCGTGTCCGCGTCGCTGAGGTCCTCCACGACAGACCCAGCAAGCGACGTAGAGTTCCCGCAGATAGACGCTTCGTTATCTTCCTGCAGGTCGTATTTGGGTCTGCCCCACAATTGACGGACGACGGTCTTCGACGTCTGCAAGACATCATGGACGCCGATGGCGATGCCGAATATCATTATGTCTTCGTCACGGCAAAAGATGCAACCCTGGATCTGAGTGCGGTTCCTCCACATTGGCTCAAATGTCTCAAGTGGTACCACCTCTCCGCGAGCGTCGGAATTGATGATAATCACTCAAGCGACCACACGCCCTGAAACTTGGTATCTGCGCTTGTATCTTCAGCACAATGTATGATGCTCTGATACTATGTTGAACCCATATATATATATACATAGGTTTAAATGCTGAAAACAATGCGCTCTTGATATCATGTACCTGCTCTTGATCTATGTCATGTCATATCCCAGTCTTTGCGAAGGAGAGTGATCTCTGCATATAGGGACTAAGTATGCACCATTCATTGCAAGTGAGCGTCTCACAATAAGGGAATCCTGATAATAGGCCCTACTAAGTAATGGATTGGACGGGCGCGCTGGAAACGCGATCGGGAAGATGAGCAACCAGGATGTCAAGATGCAGACAGGATGAAAAAGGACAGGGGTCATGATGGCGAGACTGAAGTGGGAACGGATGGAGATGAGTAGAAAGAGATGCAGAAAGCGGGAGAGACAGGAGCAGAAGCAGAAGATGAGACTGAGTTGAATAGATTCTGTCGCTTGCCACCTCGGGCTAGCCTCGGGGATCTTTCCCAAGCCCGAAGCCACGCCCAGCGCGCGATGTCGAGCTTCCCTGTCGCGAACGAGCCGTTCTCACGTCTTGATACGGTCTGACTGCGCAGATAGCATCATTGTGCATGTCCATTATACGGTAGGATACATTATAGTATGCTGGACATGTGTCAGTACAGTATATAAGGCTTAGTTCAAAGGATTCGCCGTACTACATTATCGTAAAAAAACCCTGTACAAGCGTAGCCGTTGTATCCCACAAGAGGTAGAAAAGTGAGATTCACTCGTTTCCAAGTTCCCTCGGTCGAGTGAGCTAAGATGTACTTCCGGAGACCTCGCAAATTAAACAGAATACTGGTTCACCCCTGCTTAGAAGACGCCGCCTTTGCCTCCCGGGCCTTTGCCGCCTTCATTTCAAGCTCAAGATTCTTGTAGTACTGCGGACACAGGCATTAGGGTTCAGATACATCTTAAAAATTGCCTTTGATACACGTACATTGCGCGTTTCGGGTTCGTTCTTGACAATATAATCCCAATACTGATAGTACTCGGCGCATGTCCCCGGTACTCCCTTCCGCGCCTCAAGCCAGTCCTTGCCGCAAAGATTCCTGTGATTCATCAATGAGAAGAAGCGCAGATAGTATGAGAGCGTGGGCGCGGTACATACATGTCCGTGATAGCTGTGTTCTCTTTGTATCTCCTCGATCTTCGCGTCGGTTGTGCCGCTGGAGTAGCGGTAGCGGTAGGGGGCACGGAGGGACTGGACGTTATAGCAGGAGGTTGTACGGGGACGGAGTCCGCGGCTGGATAGGGACGTGGTCAATGAAAAAGTACGCAGAGTGTATCAAGACGTACTCTGGGTCGAGCCGATAGTTTCCGGTTCCGGTGCTGGGTATTGAGCGACCTCGGATGGCGACGCATGGTCATCGGCCTCGACTTCGGCATCCGAATCCCCACTTTCTCCGGAAAAGCCCTCGGTGTCAACTTTCGCTGACAGAACATACCAGCGATAGTGGTCCAGTTTGAGCGCGGCGTTCTTCGCGTGGAGATTGGCAATACGCGTGCGCATGGTGGCAAAGTTCCAAGTCGTGCTCTGCGGGATAACGAAGACGAAGGCCCATTCGTCTTGTTCATTGAAAGTATCCCGTAGCTTCACCAGGCCGTCCTCAACCAAGCTATGTTGGGACGCAATCGTCATCTGAAGAGCGATGGCCATATTCACGGTGTTCGGACCGCCAGAAGACCGTTTCTTCAGCGGAGCGTCGCTCTCGAGATCCGCTGCGGAAGCAGCTCGGGCTGCTGATGTAGAACCGCATTCAACCTCGGAACTCGACTCGCCACCCGGCGGACTCCGCTCCCAATTCAGAACCACACTATGCAGAACAGAGCTAGACTGAGCGTGGGAAAGTGCGATCGGTTCCGGCTTGTTCGCCTGGGTACGTGAACGCCTCGCGCGGATGGACGTCGTTGGTTGGTCGAGCGTCGATGCGGGTCTACGCGTGGAGGAAACGTATGTTACAGCATCGAACGTCGGGTTGTTGACGAGCTGGGGAACGTAGTACTTGGTTTCGTCAAATGCCGGGGGGTACGCGCTGTCGTACAACACCTCCTGGCGCTTGCGAAAAACGTGTGCCACCTCGAGTCCCCAATCAGCTTCGCGAGCTGCATTTGCGTCCCATTGATCTGGCCAGGGAAAGAATTCAACCAATGTGAAACATTTGCGCATGTCCCAGTCTGACGGACGCGCTGACAGAAGGTAGTGCATGAAGCTTTCAAACATAACTCCTCCCGCCGTACGTAGGCCACCACGGCAGAATAGCAATTGCATCACGAGTCGAGTCTCGTTTGTCTGGCTTTTCACAAACTCTTGACGTAGCCGGTGGAGGATGTAAGGCGATGCAATAGATGGGGAGAAATAGAGACTCGTATCAGTGGACGTCCGTTGAACCTCTAGGCGATTGCATGTGATCAGGCGGTCGTCAATGAGCGGGAGCGTGGAGGGCATGCGAGGGATCTGGCCATCTGTCATAGGACACATCTTCAGAAGCTTCTTTAGGTCGTCCAAGTCCACGGTGTCCAGACAATCCTCCAGCTCCTGGTAGATGCGCGTCTTGTCCGACGTCAAAGCAGCCTGGTAGACGTAAAAAGGGGATGGACCAAATCGAGTGAGAGCCGTCACCAGATTGTTGAGTACGCCGACGTCTCTCCGCGGTGGCAATCCCTCGTGGTTTCCTTCGGACTGTATCAAGGCTCTGTTGAGATGGTTATGATCTAGATCAAGGGAAGAATCTCAGTTTGGTACTCACCCAGCTACGATTTCTCGGTGTGACGGTGGAGCCAACACGCAGAGGGAGAAGCTGAGCCCTTGAGACTCTACGAGCTCAGTGAACCGTCTTGGGCGTCCAAACACAACGGGATAAAAGAGAGACATATCAAGAAACGGAGACACAGGCTCGGATATAACATCCTTAAGTAAAGCTGTTATGCGGGACGGAACAATCTGTCGCAGAAGTGTTTCTGAGCTCGGGTCCCAGCGAGGTTTGTGGTCTGCCGTAGCGAGTCTGTAGACACCACACGACAAGAACAAGGCACATAGTCTCTCAGACGTGCGAAACAGGACAGGCTCCGATCGGCGAAGATGGTCGGTCAACATGTACACCATCGCGTAAGTCTTCCCTGAAAGGTACGGCATCAGGAGGGGACGCTCTAAAACCAGCCGCACTCTTACCGACTTGGAAGTGACCACCAACAAAAACACCGCGAAAACGCTCCATGGCCCGGCAGATGTCTTGCCACACCTTCGAGTACTCTGAGCGAAGATGGACCATGCCATTCGTAGCTTTCAACGGCCCGGCATCTCCGTTACCGGTCAGATGAATATCCATGTAAGAGCAGGAAGGTAAGTGGCCATTGATATCCAGGATGCCTAGCTGGTGTAGAGCTTCTGGCAAACCAATGACTCGGCTGACGCCCATGCTGATCGCTACCAAATCGCAGCAAACCTAGTTAGCAGTTGCAGGTATACGGCATAAGCAGTTTTGGCTGCGCACCATTCTTCCAGTCCTGCGGGACTTCCTCCTCCTCGACCATCGGCATATACTCCTCGCCCCACCACGTCGTGTGGAGCACGCCCAACGACTCCGTGGGCCCTATGCGCTCCCAACCAAACTTTGCTAGGATTTTGTCGTGATCGATATCGACTTCAGAATCGATATCACCCGATTCAGGGTCACGATTAACTGGTTGGGGATCGAAACTTGACGGTTCGAAATCGAGAGACTTTGAGATTGGCGTGGCCGTCGACGACATGCGAACGAGTATCCTGGACTTTGATCTTAATAATGCATCTGGAAGAATGTGTACCTGAACTCACAATAGCACAGCAAGTGTGCTTGTATGTAGTTTGGCGAGCGAGCGTGAAGTGTGATGATCCAAGGGAGCGAACGAATGTGCGTGTGCGCTAGGGAGCGGCGCGTGCCTCGGCCAGCGAGGGTATTATCGTAACGGGAAAGCAGACAGGCGAGCCTAGAAGAGGGTTGTTGAGAAAGAGCGTCCATGGCTAGCAGCGACGTGAGTGGTTTTATACACGGGAAGGCTCCCGCTAGGACCTGGAAAGTTGTTTGACCTTGTTCAGCGCGTCTGATCATCGTTGTTATGATTTAACAAGGACCCACGCACAGAAACAACAGCGTCAGTCCGCGTTGGGAACCTCGAGAACAAGGACTCACACGAATGAGGACAAGAGACAATAACCGTGGGAAGCGATTTCTCGGGACATGTTGTAGCTTGTCCTGCAACTCGGAAGGTGCAATCCGACGTCCATACGCATAGACCGGACTCTGGAGCGTCGAGTTCGGCGATATGCAGGTCAGGCTGCGGTCTACTGTCCACGCATGAACGGTAGGAGCCACCCACAAAGCTCGATCGTGCTCATCTGCACGATAAACCATCGCAAAGCTCAGCAATGCAGGCCATACAAAGTCAGTATTCATTGAAAGAACGAGACAATTACCCGAGAAAAGACGCGGCGACCCATGTACCCGCTTTGGCATGTGGGCAAGCCAAGTTTGGAGCCTTTTGTGGGCACATCTTCGGCGCATACACACGGCGCAATACCTGTGCAGCGTCAGCGCTAGAAGAAGCAGAGAGGACACAACATATCGTATCGATGAAAGCTGTAGCAACCAAGCATTGGCCAAACAAAAAAAGATGGTGTTCTTTGCGCCGAGAAGTGTAAACTAAAACGCAAAACCAGAAGTCCGACGCGAGCATTCAGTCCATCTTAGTCCATCTCGAGATCCTAGTCCATCTATCCGTACCATCAAAGCATGTAACACAACGCCCAAAGCGCTGGGCCCATGACCATCCACGCGCTGTGTCGCACTCGCCCCGCTCCAGATGTGTTCGTCGTCGTGTTCACCGTTGTCGGTGTGGTCGTAGCACTTGCGACGTTCACGCCTTCGCTGCGTGTACTGAGTGTCCCGATCGGATACGTGATTGCACTCGCAGGAGCGACGTTGATTGTTGCAGTCTCGGTGACTGGAGCCGATGTCGAAGTTGCCACATTCTGCTTCGTTGAGAGCGATTGAGCACCTGCTGTGGCAGTAGAGGCCGCCTGTGAAGTACTCTCAAAGTTGCCGCCGTTGGCCTTGGCGGAGGATACTGCGTCTGCAAGCTCGGCGGAGGCGTTTGCATTCACCATGTTCAGGAAGCCGATACGCGGTGGGTCGACGGAAGGGTGGGTTAGGTTGCCGTAGTAGAAAGCGACAAGGTTCCTGCAGTCGTATTGTTCGTCAGTACCTCTTGTCTCAGAAAGTAAGGTATGGGAGGCATACGATCTGAAGAACGGGTCGCCTAAACTCCAACTGAACAGCGAACCAGAGCTCGGAGCATCCGTCGAGACGATCCTGCTCGCGACGCACGTCTCTGCGTCGCCGGTCTGGTTCTGCGCGACAAAGTCTCGAGGATCGACGGGGAAGTTCTGGCCACCCAGTTGGAACGAGACTGTATGTGCATCTGCACAGGGGAATGTCGGCGAACCAGTCTTAGCTGCAGATGGTGATACGGCGGACAGGATCTTCGATACAGTCGCGTCGGGTCCACGTAGGATGGAGTTGCCCTGCAGATGATGAAGTCAACAAAAAAGGCAATGATCAGCCGTAAGGTGAGCTCACGGTATCAATAAGCGCAGTGACACCTCCCCCGGCATTGTTCTCAACCTGTTTGCCGTCGAAATAGACGGCATCGAGCTCCACCTCCCAGCGAAGTGGGTAGACCTCATCAGGTGCGAATGTCGGAGGGTTGAGGCCACCGTCGGCGGGAGCGTACAGGCGCACGGGGAGCCATGTCAAGCTCGAGTTGTCGATGCCGTCGGGTAGACAGCCCACGGAGACGACGCCGTCGTCCCCCGATACGTCAATGGTGTTACGTTGCAGCATGAGTGCGAACATGGGTTGCTCAAGCTGACCGGAGAGCGCTAGGCGCGTTGTCAGAGGACCATATGTCGCGGCGGACTCGATAAATTGGTCGGTGGTTTGTGGGCTATTGAACTAGAAGGACTGTTCAGTTGCGATCGCCGCCACTGAGATCAAGGTGTGCACACACCTTATCATTGACCACGGCAGCTTGCACCTGGCTGGAAGGACAAAATCCCAATCAATGGACGAGCATATCAAAGTAGGTGGTGCGCTTACCTAGCCGAAAAGAATCCCATTCCCAAGATACCACTCGATCCACCATAGATGGCACTGCTGTCTGTATCATTGACAGCAGCAAAGACCTGCGCGCCGAGACTCAACCCAGCAATGGCTGCCGTCTCTGCATTGACAGGTCCAGAAGCATGCGTGCCCGTCTTGGAATCCCCGAACAACAGGTTGACGGAGGGTTCGACAGTGAGACCCGCAGGAAGCTTGAGTCCCTTGCTCGAAATGGCTTGCAGCGTATTAGATGCCGTGCATGCTGGGGAAGTGACAAGACAGTCGGAGGTGGCGACCCAAAGGTCGGAAGAGCCGGTATCTGCGACAGCTCGTTCAGGAAATACGGTCGCTTGGAATGGAATGATGACGCACCGAGGTTCACGGACGTCTTCGTGGTGCCTACTGTAATCGGTACCGAGTAGAATCTACTTTCTATGTGAGCATATGCACATAACAAGAGAACAAGATACGCACAGGTCGGCGAAATCTCCCAAGCCTGTCTGTCCGCTGTACGCGCCACGCTTCTGCATTCCAGCCCTCGGCGCGTGTTGTCGCTTGAGCGGCAGCGTGAAGCTCCCTCGCTCCTGTAGTTCCTGGGCTACACCATCTCTCTGGAGTACTCGAGGGATAGCAGCGGCATCAACATATGCAACAAGAAGGCAGAAAGTAAGCAAAGCAGTAAGCATATCGGAACCAAGGAATGCGAGCGTAAAGGAGTTGTGTGAAGGAAATGTGTACTCGGTATTGTATAGCGTCCAGCGCAAAGCAAAGGAATGTCAGCCCAGCTACCAGTCACGAAAGCAATGAATAGGAAACCCAAAAACGAAAGGAAGCTCGAAGACGGCGGGCAGAGCGAACCTCCTGGAGGCCCGCTGTGAATGTAATGATTTGTCTCATGCCGCCATCGCCGGAGGTTGCATCAACGTCGTCGTAGGGCTACGACGGTTCCGTTTGGTTGGGTCGCCGCGTCTGTGATGCGGACGACGAGATCATTGCTTTTGCGCGCCTGCCAAGTTCCATGAGAACCAAGAGCAAGTTATGCGGCGCGCTCATTGGGTGGCGGCTCAAACTCCCACCATTGAGTGGACATCGTGCAGAGCTGCAGATGGTTACCCAACAGTCTATACTTACATCCACACCCAGCATCTGTTCAAATGCCGTACTCGTACAGTACGTAGCTACTTCTGTGAAACCAAATAGATACGCCTCGTCCATCTTCTCCTTCTGGTTGCGCTCTTCCCAACGCCGCCCATTTCCGGCTGCTCGACATGAGGCTCAAGCCAAATATCATTCGTGTACACCCATCCATCTGATCGCCTCAAAGTCAGCACTGATAATGTAACCCGACCAACTTGTACGCACGGTCGTCCGCCCCGACGCCACTCCATTCGCCCTCCGTATCCGCCCTCCAATCCTCCGTCTCGACGAAGGCCCATCCAGGATCAAGCTCAAACGTCAAATTGCTACTACAGTTGCATGAGCACATATCAACCGTCAATAAGAAAGCTTCATCACGCACCGCACATCTCCGCCCGCGAGCGCGCTCCATCCATCGCGTCCTCTCGTCCACGCTACACGTTCACCCTGCTTCAGATTCGCCTTTGCCCAGATTGGCGGATCCCCGCCCATCCTCTCATTCTCGAATAGTTCGACTTCACGTAGCGGTGCCGTCCATTGTGTGTCATCGAGCTTGTCGTCGTCCACCAGCCGGTCGATACGTGCCCGGAGACGACGGAGGAAGGGGGCAGATGCGCGGATGAGGTGTGGGAGGGCGTGGATTGTTAGGGGGTGAGTGAGAGCAAATGGGGCGAGGCCTATGACGAGGAAGAAGGGGCGTAGAGGGATGAGTGGGAGGATTGGGAGAGTGATGAGGGTTAGGAGAATTGTGAAAGTTAGGATATGGGGCGTGTAGGGCGTTGAATGTGTCGAGTGCGGGACGTAAGGGAACACTGCGTCGTACAAGTCTGCACTGCGAGAGCGTTAGACAAAATCAACTCGGTAGTGATATAACACTTACAAGGCGCCCATGAGGTTTTGAATGCCCTGGATATTGGCAAGCCATTCTGCGGATCCTTCCCGGGCGTTCGCTTTTGGAGGGGGAGCAAGGCCGTCTGGTGGTCGATCGTCTTCGGATGAGTAGGTTGCTGCCAGGGTGGCTATCAATATGACATTGGGCAACATCAGTATCAAGCGCGGATAATAACCTATAGCAAACTTCTTGTTCAGTTCACAACCTCAACATTACGAGAGGAATGACTGACAGAGAAAAGCATATATAGCCATGAAAGTGGCCGTAAACTTCGTCCCTTTCCTCCAAAATATGATCTCCTCTATCCGGTCCTGCAACCAGAACACAGGTCCGACCTTCGAGATGAATCTCCGAAAGTTCGTGGTAGTAATGGGCACAGAAAGCGGGTCTCGTGTGCTCAGTAACGCGATGCTGCCTTTAGGGTTGGCAGGCAGCTGAACGCCAGCAGGTATTTGAAGAGCAGAGTTCAAGAGCACTCCGGGTACATTGGAGAATACAGAACGACCGGGCGAGAAGCCTGATTGGCCGGTGGTGGGTGATAGTGGGGGACTCTCGGACGTTGGTGAGGTAGGAGGGAATCCAGATGTGACGGTCGTGGACTGTAGCGTTGGTGGCGCCTTCTTCTTTGGTGTAGGAGATGGTGTCGGTGCAGATGGCAAGAGCGTCGCGTACGGCGGAACTTCAATATAGTCCGGCAGAGACATCTGGATAGGGGCTCTAGACGCAGAGCAACAGGTTGGTCCTTTCAAGCTTCACAGTCGAGGCGCAGCTTTCAGCACAGAGACAGATACTGTCAGGATCGGTATGGAAGCAGGAAGCAGGTGCGAAGAAACACGTGTGAGTGCCTCCGCCGTTCAAGTCGATGACGAGCGCCTATGGGCGCCTATTTTGGCGCGTGTTGAACGCGCCGCGAGTGTGGTCGCGTTGGATTCGAACCACGACCTCGCCGCCGCCCGTTTGCGACACCTCCTTCCTCCAATACTTTCAATATGTCGACCGTCAGTACGCTGTCTATGACGGCGCTCTCCTCACCGCTCGTGGTCTCCCTGAACAAACTTCTGTCCGGGCTATCCCTACCATTCACAATGGAAACACCACTGGACCTCACACCATCTCTACTTCTCGCCATTCTTGAATCTTTACTCGAATCCCGGCTGCCTATACCCTCGCGAGTTCGGGACTCGCGCGACCAGGCCTCACGTGTGCAGGCTCTGAAGATATTCCTCGGCGTATTGGAAAACGACGTGATCAAGCAAGGTATGAAGCCTCATATACTTGCTGTAACTCTGAGCTGACTAGTGCTGTAGATGTTGGGCTCAGTGACATCGACCCTCGACGGCTGGCAGCGGGAGAGTGGGATGAGACGGTGTTCATTGGCGAGTTGCTGGTCTGGCTGGGCAAGCAGATGGGCTTCCTGCGTTCCTCTCGCGGTTCGGTCTCCAGCGCCGGATCTGCGCCGCCGCCATTACATGCGCCGGTCGCCAGGTCGTCAACCCGGGAGAGCATTACCTCGGCGTCCGCATCTTCACGTTCGAGTGTACGAGGCACTGGTGTGCAGCCTCAGGCGTCTAGCTCGTATCACAAACCTACACTTTTGGAAGAACAGGAACAAGAGCAGTTTTGGTCGCCCGAGAGCACGCGCACCTCCCAATCTTCGGCATACTCCTTCGCGCACGAGGAGGATGAGACGCGCACAACGCTCGCATCCATGGAAGAAGAAGAGTCGGTCTCAAGCTCGCAATCCTACGCAAACATACATCGTCCGCGATGCATACACGAAGTCGAAGACTCATTCCTCCTCGGTTCCTCGCACGGACACCTAGACTATGAGGGCGATTCCACGCATGAACTCGAAGATGATGATACTCGCGACTCTCTCGGCCGAGAACCATGTTCATTTTGCAGTCACGACGCTAGCGAGTACATGGACGAGGAGTCAGGCTTTGTCAAGCCGCCTGTTAAGCGCCTAGGAGGAAAGCCGCGTTTGGTACGATACGATGGGTATATTGACGAGGTGGACTCCGAGTTGGAGGTGCGCGCGTTCGAGTCTAGAACAGTGCGCAGGGCGCCGTCTGTACGTGTCTCCAGCTCTTCATCAGAAATCATCTCTGACGTGTTGCAGACAATAACGCCACCAACTCGTCGTGTTGTTACACGACATACATCCCCGTCTCAGCATACACTGGCGCTCCTGAATGAGCGCGCACGCCTCCTATCTGAACTCGCGCGCTTGAACCTGAAGGGATAATGCGGAGATTCACTCTCTATGGAGGTCTTTCATGTTGAAGGTGTTCGGCAGCAACATGTTATTGTTCGCTGAGTCGCGCACTGTATGCTCGAGCCACGGCCGAGCAAACGCAAATACAAGCGACGAACATTCTCTCGTCGTCACCGGCCCATCTTCCATACTCGCCCTCTTGTCCTCTTCGACACATTCTTGTTAGCGAGCCGAGCCTCCGATGCAACATCACGTGCCTTCGCCCCCGCACCCCAGACGGACAAGGCGGAAGAAAACACGACAATAGGACAATCCTGCAACCTGGATCGCTCTCTACACGAGCAGCCGACCCGGATCCTCCGCATACATGTCAGGGGGTTCTGTCCGCTTTGACCCTACAGAGCTACCGAATCACGGTCCTCCCGCAACCGTGCGGTACAAATAGCCGGAGCGGGCAGGACGGGACGCTTGATATTCAAACCATCTCTGCGCCCGCGCCGACATACCCATCCGGCGTCCCTAGTGCACTAGTGCCATCGCCACTATCAGGCCCTTGCGCCGCTTCTATCTCTTTCTCCGTACATATACGTTCGAGCTCGTCCGAGTCCTCATCTTGCCTTTACGTTTCGCTTTCGCCTTCGCTGTGTTCCAGGTCGCTATCTGTACCTATTCTTGACTTTTGAATTGTATCATCGCACGCATCATCATGCCTGCCGTCGTCTCTGCACCCGAAGTCAATGTCAATGACGACCGTACCGCGCAATGCAATCCGAGTCCCTTGGACGCATCCGCTCCCACTATCAGCGCGACCCATCCTTTATCAACGTCGCCTGCAACTGTGCGCACCAATACGATGCCGACGTTACCCCGCGCCCTCTCGCGATCGCGACCTAGCCTCGCGAGCTCGTCCTCGCTCGATAGCATTGCGGAGGACGTTCCGCTTTGCTTGACTGCGCGGTCTGCTTCCCAGACACCGTCATCGCCTTCATCACCGACTCGCACGACATCATCACGAACACGACGCAAGTCCACAGCACTGAAGGAGGCATGCGGGATCTGGTACGTTCATACCCGCCTTGTGCTCGATCTCCCTTCTAACATGCTCTATGACCCAGCTTCGAGAGCACAGCGATGCGTAACCCAGACGTCGCACGCTGCTGCTTACAGATGTTCTGTCATGAGCACCTCGCCGATGTACGCCACATATCAACTACTAGATCTACTAGCTCGACCTCTTAGCTGATCTTCGATACCAGTGGCTAAAGCGTGACAGTCGATGTCCGGGCTGTGGTTCGCCTCTCTCCCTCGAGCGGGGAACCGTCGCTCTGCGCGCTCCCACGCGCACAACTAAACCTCCCGCACTAGAACCCGGACGGCTCACTGCTCGGCAGCGGACTAGCGCAACTTTCTTGATAGCATCCACTACGTCTGCGAATTCTACCTCTTCGTCATCGTCGGACGGAGAGGAAGGGGAGGAGAGGAGAATGTTTGGAAGGAGGAGGCAGTGTCAGACGCCGTTGCCTATCGTCGGGAGGCCGCAGTATAGCAGTTTGCATGAGCTTGCGGCTGCGCTTTTGCCGTTGCAAACGGTTGGGGTGTTGTTGAGTTTGACGGGTTGCGCGCTCATGGTCAGCGTTGTGCTTGCCTAGTAAGGGTTTAGGGTGAGGATGGGGATACAGGTTATTGTTTCGTGCAGGGGCGCGTGAGCGTCCCGCTGAGAGGGCGCAAAGGACTGTCTTTTGTATGATTAGAGGACGCAGTGTACGTTAGTGTATAGATAAATGGAGATGTTGGGCTTTAGAATGTATAGATCGTTGCGAAGATCATGGTGGGTGTTTGAGCCCGCACGCGACGTGTGGCGCGCGCGCAAATATCTGGTTTGCCTTGGACCACCACCCACCACATCCCGTTGCTCCCCACCTTCCCAGATACCCTCGCTGCACTACCGCTAACATTATCATTCTGTCTTTATTATGCTCTTCTGCCCGACATGCGCGAATCTACTAGTCATCAACAATGAGACGGGCTACAACAAGTGGGCGTGCAATACCTGCGCGTACGAGTTCCCCATCACGAAGCAGGTGCGTCTGCGCCCCATTCATGACTTAACTTCGGCATTCATAAGCTCTGCTGTAGATGACTTCGCGTACGCACCTGAAACGGAAAGTCGTGGACGACGTGCTGGGAGGAGACGAGCAATGGAAGAACGCGGACTCGACCGATGGTGCGCGCTATGTTGATCTTCCTGGAAGTCACTGTCTGACTCGAGGATAGCCTATGCCTGCCCCAAATGTAACAACGAGCGTGCATACTACTACCAGTTGCAGATTCGCTCGGCCGACGAGCCTATGACCACTTGTGCGTGTATTTTCATTCGTACAGCGACGAAGTGCTGATTTATGTCCCCATATCTAGTCCTTCGGTACGATTACCTGATGGCGCATGGCCGAACAGAAATGCTGACAGATCATAGCTGTACTGCTTGCGCTCACCAATGGCGAGAAGGATAGCCGCGACCTATGTCGAGGTCCCACTCGCCCTCACGCAAAACTCTTGCATGGACATATCATCATCACCATCAGCTACACAGCTTGAAAGTGCAAGACGCCCTTTACACGGAATTAATTGCTTACATCTCCTCATCACTTTTCAAGATGGGAAGGTCTGCCTTATGGTTGGGACAAGATGGCAAGAGGTGCATACGGCGAGGCGGATGTTGTTGTTTTCAAGCATGCAAGTTCATTACGGACGTGCTCATGACCACGCTTGCGATTCTGCGCTCTGAGCCGCCAGTATGGTAGTGCTGACGTTCTGAACCAATTCAGTACACAATCCGCAGGATTCGCCTCGAGACTACACAAGACTTTGATATTGTTCGGCCAGAAAGGCATCAGCATCAAGTCACTGCTTACCGTGACCGTTTGATAGACCTTGGGCTCGCACTTTTGGGCCACCTCCGCACCGAACATCTCATGGTATCGCTCATTCATGCCTTCATACGGATGTATGACGCGCCTACCCGATTCATTGCCCCTCGCGCGCTCGCCTGCAGCCGCCTTGTGTGCCACGTTCATCGATCCTCCGGGAGAGAGCAGAGAGAATCCGACCTCTTTTGTTTCTTCTTTGCCCATGGTGTCGTCGACGATTCCATATGAAGCACATAGAACTCGTCGGAATCGCAGAAGCCGGTCAGCCGCCCCTCATGTTCCGCTTTGGCCGGTCTAGAATGTAACGTATACGCGCCTGTAAGAATATATTTCTATTACGATCCTTTCTACGTTCTTCCGGGAGCTCACATCGAGAAACAGCCGATAGGATAGTCAATTGAGTGTTATTGACGGCGAGTGCTTATTCTGAATATGAGGAGACGGATGAAGGTCGAAAAGTGGCCGCTCTTGAACAATGAGTACGACCAGCGTCACAGTAGCCGTATTCCCTGTTGAGACGAGGGATTTAGTACGCATACAATGCAGCACTAATTCAGCATCCGCATCTCGGAGGGCGTTTGGGTGGTGTGGTGGCTACTTCTGTTCAGTCAGCGATGTTCAACACGATGTCGGTTTGGCAAGACTGTGCCTGTAGAGCCCTCTCAGCTGGCTCTGGGCGATGCTCAAGAACTCCCCTTGACGTCAACTTCAGCGGTCGGGAAGCGTACGTGTGTGCCAGGTTTTGAAGTATATGCACAGAAGCTTCTGTGCTATTGAAGACAGGAGCGCTAAATGAACGTCTGTAGGACACATGCCTCATCACGTCCGATAACTAAAGAACTATGGGCTCTCTCCTGACAAGTGACTCCTTTCTGTCAATCAGGCGAGCGCTAATGTGTGCTTCTACATCTATACCTAACCTCGGATAGGTATTTTGTGCCGCAGGCTAAGGCGACCCAGGTCCTGCTTTCTGGGCCTCAGCGGTGCTCGTGGTGCGCTGCAAATGAACGACTGTAGGACGTCTGACTGGTCTGGGTTCTGTTCTGGATACTCTTCTCGAGCCAGTGGCGTCAAGGGGAGTGCGTCTCCAGCGTCGTCTGACTGTGTCTCGTCCCAGCTAAGGGGGCTCATTTGCTTACATAACTCCTTGCGCCGTCACGCTTCTGAGTCTAACTTACCAAGAATTCAATCCTGTGTGATACCCGTGAGGCCCCTCGTTTAATCGTGCAAAGCCATGCGAGGACCTCTCACTTCAGCTTATCCCGTCCAATCTTCTCGCATTTAACCGCCTATGAATACCTCTCATATACGGTATCATTGAAAAAATGGCAAGTCTTCGACACCCACTCAACGTACTCAACGGCGCCAGATGCTCATGTGAAAACACCGCAGGTGCCCCACTCGTCATGACGCTTCATATGTCGCTCAGTACGAACTCAATACACCAGAGTCATAGAACAGCACGCGGAACGCACATTCCTGCCCATAATGTGCATCTGACGCCTGACGCACATCCAGCGCTTCCCTGAGGGCAGATCATATAAAGCTCACTCACACGGATGGTTGATTTCAGCGTGTCCCACGACGCACCCTCTCCAGCGGTCCCACAAATACGCCATGGAAGACCCCATCATCACCCGCGGCATTGGCGGCGGTATGCAGCCGAGGCTGGAGATCAACGACTTCGTCCAGGATCCAGTTCGGTTTTCGCTCTATGTTCAAGCTATCGGTTCGTTCTTCTCTCCTACTTGACACATATCGAATGTATCTGCTTACACCAACACCAGAACGCATGTACCAGGCCGATCAGGCCGCGGACCCCCGATCTCATTTCCAGATTGGCGGCATACATGGCAAGCCCTACGAAGCCTGGGACGGTTTGCGGCCGGCCGTCGAGCCAACACCTAAACAGTGGAGAGGCTACTGCACGCATGGGATGGTGACGTTTCCTACCTGGCATCGGCCTTATGTTGTGCTCTACGAGGTTAGCCTTCCTTCAAGTCGTGCACGCGTTGCTGTCTCTCAAGTTGTACGCACCCTAGCAAATCTTGCAGCAACACGCCGTCAATATTGCGAGCGAATACAGGGATGCAGGCAAGTTCACGGAGGCGGCGAAGACCCTGCGTGTGCCATACTGGGACTGGGCGAGGTGTGCCTTTTGATTTCATCTTTATACAACCATTATCGAGCAAATATTATAGTTCGGACGGAGCTGTTCCCCCACCTGCGATCATCACGGAGCCACTTTTGAATATCCTTCGCCCACCGGATGGTGCTGTTCACGCGATCGCCAACCCACTCCTCAAATACACATTCCACCCTGTTCATGATTCGTTCTGTCCTCCGATCTTCACTTCGCCGACAACCTTGAGGCACCCCAGACTGAACGCAAACGGCGAGTATGAAAGTGATGTAGAAAGCCTGCAGCAGTAAGCGCTCCTCTGGAAGAATACTTCCCGTAACAACTGACACAATCCTCCAGATGTTTGAACCAGGAACATGAACAAACCATGTACAAAACATATATGATGCTCATCAGTTTGCACACCTGGCCGCTGTTCAGCAATCACCGCACCAACCCTCCGAACGCACAACCGGGAGTCGCCAACAGCCTGGAATCTGTCCACGACTCTATACATAGGTGCGCCCTTATTATACTTCCTTCATTGAGCTCTGATTTCAAATGCACTGACACAATGACCACAGGTATGTGGGTGGCAAGGGACCCGGACATATGGGTGCTACATCTATGGCGGGTGAGCGCATTCAGAAGTGTTCAAATACTCGTTTTCTCATCATCCGTGCTTATCCGAGGCTTCGACCCTATCTTCTTCTTGCACCACTGCAATGTTGATCGCATGCTCTCCCTCTGGCGTGCCCTCAACTTCAAAGTCTGGGTTACGCGCGATAAGGCCGGGGATGGCGGCTCCATCACTATTCCTCCGGACGCACTAGTCGATGCCAATACCGGTTCGTGAACACGAGCCTCATGCATGCTTCATGAAGGTCTAATACGGCTGCACACTCCCAGAATTGACACCCTTCAGGGTGAATCCTAACCAGTGCTGGGCCTCAGCTGGCTTGGAGACGACACAGCAGTTTGGATACACCTATCCTGAGTTCGACGGACTTGATATGAACAACCCTAGCGAAGTTCGGGACCAAATCGCAAAGAAGATCAACGAGCTTTACGGTGGGATCGTATTCGGCTCTCTGGGCACCGAGGCGGACCCCGGCGACGACACGACCGTAATCTACGATTGGACTGCCCGCGTTCGTGTCAAGCAGTACGAAGTGGGAACATCGTTTTCTGTCCTCATCTTCATCGGTGGCGAGATTCCCGAAGCCGACAGACGGCTCGCGGACACATATGTCGGCTCGTTCGACACATTTGTCAACACTGACACCAGTCAGTGCGAGAATTGTCAACGCCAGCGTGATCAGGAGATCGTAGTGGAGGGCTTTGTGCACTTGAACCTCAGCATCGTTAGGCTTCGCAGGGCACGAGGGCAATCGTTGCCCGGTTCGTTTGATCCACATATCATAGAGCCATACTTGGAAGGCGAGAGTCTTCAATGGTGTATTGAAAAGGTTAGTGTTACCTCTATTCGGACCCAGAGCAAGCGTGCTGAGATGAGTTCTCGCTCCACAGGCGGACGGGGAGACGGTGGTGCTGACTGAGGACACATCTCTCGAGGTCACAGTCATCGCCACGCCTCTTACTCGTGGACCTGGCGAGACACTCCCTACGGTCGGCGAGCCCAAGTTCTACCACGGCATCACCGCCCACCGTCGCGGCGGCTCGCACGGCGAGGAGTGAGGTTGCAGAAGATGGTGGCGGGGAGTACAGGTGGTGAGCGCGATGGTCAACAAATAGGCAGCAGTCAAAATCATATGTACGATATACGCGTGGGCATGTAGCAATGAATCGGCGGTCTCTAATGTTGGCATACTTACGTCCAATGAAGTCTGTATATGTTGTCCTATGCATTTGAACTCGGATGCCCCAGCGGTTATGCACAGATTAAAGACTGAAGGGCACTCGCTGATGGCGACAATGCAATCCCATTGACTATTGGTATGATAGCTGTTTGTCGTTTGTGCGGAGATGCAACTCGCGTCGCCGACTCGGACCAGCGACCCGGATACTACATACTGAACGTATTGAACTTAAGCTCTCATGCTGACGCGCCGACTGCTGCGTAGCGTTTCCGCACTTTCGTGCAAACGGCTTCAAGTACTAGCACTGCTCAGCAATAACGGCCCCACAACTCACGTGTGCGCGTCATGAAGTTCGGCACGCGGGTCCGGAGAGCGATTCGGTGGTACGGCCGACGGAAACACCGAGGCGTCGTGCGGCTTGCTCTCGACGCCCACCTGCTCAATCAGCGCAGCCTTCACCTTGATCCTCCCAATCCCCGTCCTGAAAATCACTACAGAGACTGGATGGGCCCCATGCGAGCCTCGAGGGTAGACCGAATAGCTGACCCAGGGCCGAGCCTTGCTACACGCGTGGTCACGAAACAGACTGATCCATAATCTCGATATATGCTGCTGGTAAGAATATGAGCTCACTCGCGGTAGCTATGGATGATCCTCGAAAGAATTCCACAAAATATACTCAGTACAGCACTGCTTGCGGTTCCTAACGAGAAGTGGGTAAAGTGGCACCATGTCTAGATGACGGTACGGTAGTTGGTGATCCAGTGTGTTTGTCGTGATGGTCATTGGCATCAAGAACTCCATACGGCTCTACCCTGGCTAGACTCATGCTCGTCTTTGACCTCATCGAGGCGTTGAATGGCTGTCAAAACGGGCAGCGCAAACTGACATCGCAGAAAGCTGGCTTGAAGAACGGTAGAGCCGTGCCTCTGAGATCTTACATATGGCTCACGACGACCTCGCAACATGACTGAAGCGACTTTACAAGTGGGCTCGAGATCAAGACCTTCACATACGTACAGATCATAGTGTGTGCCTGTTCCTCGACATCAACCTCTCCCCTTACGGTGCACGCACGGTCCGCAACCTGGTAGCCATGCGGGCTTGCGCTCGTGTCTACACACTGCACACGCTGCACGTACCTCAAAGACACGAGCGTTCTTGTTCCGTAACGATTGGGCATCGCGGTGACTCGAGGAATATATATAAGCTGAACTGGAAAGGCTCGGTGCTCCTTGGTGCTCCTCGTCCTCTTTAGGTTCTGGCCGCTCCTTCACATTCACACTCCTTCAACGGTTATCCGCTCTTTACTCCTCAAAATGTTCAAGGTTATCTCCTTCCTTGCAGTCGCCATTGCGGCCGTATCTGCTGTTGTCGTCCCTCGCACCGCGAGTGTCCCTACCACTCCTGGCACGGTTTACACCGGCGGCTAGTGAGTCTAGTTTTTGCCCCCTTCATGACATTGCCAGCTGACAGTCAAATAGTGCCACTTACTACAACCAATTCGGTGGCTACGGCGCGTGCGGCAACATCAACCCGGACAGCGCGATTATCATCGCTCTCCGTACGGTTCACTATTCGTGCATTGTCTATCTTGACCTAACAGCCTGTCCTTAACAGAGGCTGCGCGCTACGATGCGTCCCTGTGCGGCAAAACACTCTCCATCACGAACGTTAACAAGGGCATCACCATCCAGGCCGTCGTTGCGGACATGTGCCCTGGCTGCAGAAACTCTGAGTCCCTTGACTTGTCCATCGGCGCGTGGGAGGCCATCGGCCAGAGCACGGAGGACGGCACAGGTGTGCCCATCACCTGGAGTCTCCTCGGCGCTGCGCCCGTTACCACCACGGCCGCACCGGTTACGACCACAAAGGCGACCACCACCACGACCAAGGCGAGCACGACCACGGTATCCGCACCCGCCACCACCACCACGGCTTCCAGCTCCACCTGCTCCGGCGTCGCTGCATGGGTCAGCAATGTAGCGTACGTTGCAGGAGATGAAGTGACGTATGGTGGCTCTCTCTGGCAGGCGAAGTGGTGGACTGAGGCCGGTACGTTACTGTGACAATGTATCAGCGATAGTATCTTTGTGCTGATCTCGCTCTGTGCAGACACTCCGGGAGGCATTGCTGGGTCGTGGACTCAGGTCAAGACCTGCTAGGCGTAAAACAACAATCGATCTATTAACTTATCGTCAAATTGGGCTTTTCATAGGGTTACATTCTCTACTCACTTCGTCAAGTCTTTACTTGGGCCGCGCAACTGTAGCAGATTATGTATCTGTACTCATATAAATAAACATGGCGCTCACGCATTTCATCAAGCTAACGAGGAAAAACAACTGATAGCACAAAGCAAGAGTACGACAACAGTGTTAGTATACATCTACATCTACAGTTCAAGACATGTCCATCGCAGCTTCCTTCTCGTCCGAGACCTCCTCAAACATTAACGTGCCCTGCTGCTCCTTCAACCACTGCACGCTGCGCTTCTCGTCCATGAAGTACGTATATCCTCTCCGAAGATCCTCGACGTCAACCTTATCAGCCTTCCGCTTCCGGGCTAGAACCTGGGCGCATGAGATCAGGTTCAGAGAGTAGCGCAAAGTAGTCTGCGTCGACATCCGGGTAAGCGCGTCCAGGGCTTCTTGTGTAAGCGTCACGTCCTCCTCTTCGCATCGAATCTGGATGATCTGCTGAATCTCGTCCTCCGAATAGGGTTTTGTGCTGACGATGAGGACACGATCAAGCAGGTCAACGGGTAAACCATGTGGACTGCGCGTTTTTGTGCCGCGGATGCGCGCCATGCCACGGTTAGATGCCATAATGACGAGCGGGGAGAGGTCATTCTCGAGTGCCCTATTCAAGAACGAGAAGCATTCAATATCGAGCATGTGAACCTCGTCGATGAACAGAACCTGGAGGGTAAAAGTCAATAAAGTTACTTGGATTCAGGATATCACAGCACGTACACCAGGGATAATCTCCGCCTTTCCCTCTTCTCGCCACTCCGCCACCTTCGTGTTGATCTGGTTGCGCAGCTCGGGCTTGATCTCGCCCGTATCTCCAGCAAATAAGGCGAGGAAGCCTTGCGTTCGCGAGTTGATGACGTCGATTTCGTGCAGCGAAACGGTGTGTACGAGTTCACGGCGCTTCTGAACTTCACCCTCAGGACATTGGACAAAGCGCGTCTGCACATCCGCGTCAGCCAGCGTCCAAGTTCAAGCTCAAAAATATCAGCACATACGTCGGCACCCATTGCGTCGTAGTCTCTTGATCGTGCAAATGACCGGCCGAGCTTCGTGATTTTACCAGACGCCTTGTCGATAGAGATAACGTCTCCGGCGAGGACTTTCTCCTTCGTGAGCGCATCAATCATCTTCGTGCCAAGGTCATATATAGTCTCCATGTCCGTAGTTTTGATAGTCAGCTTGCCGGTTTTGGTTGCCTTGCAACATTATAAGCTTTGGATTGCCAAGTAAAGGACGACAGGAAACATACGCCAGTTAGACTACGGTCTATTTGGATCTCGACGACCTCACCCTCAATAATCTCTGTCTCCTCCTTGATGCGCACACCTATGCTTCGTCGGAAAGCTTGTGTGAGGGCTTCGGTTTTGGACATGGAAAGCGAGAAGACCTCCGAGGCGGCGATCATTGTGAACGGTACATCTGCGCCTAGAGTCTGCGCCATACCTGATTATGTATTCAGCACGCAAGATGGGATTGCAAATGGATAATACGCACCCAACGCAATAGCCGTCTTTCCAGTCGAAGGTGGACCCGCAAAAAGCATAGCTCTCCCCGCAATCTTCCCCTCCTGCACCATACGAAGAATCATGCCCGCAGCCTTGCGTGCTTTTGCCTGACCAACCATTCCCTGAGAGTTCGCACGGGGCTCTAGCCTGTCGTCGAGCCCGAGACCGCGGATATGCGAGTGCGCGCCTGTGGCCCACGTTCAACACGCGTGAACACCAGAAGTTGACGATAGAGTGTCTGACCTATGCGCTCCATTTTGGTAATATCGCGTAGCTCAGAGGTTCCCGTTGCTATTTGAGCAGCCATGATGAACGTAGGGAGGGGGAAGTAGGGGAAGAAGGAAAAGAGGAGGTGAAGATTATGCGCAAGCCGCGGACGCGTCGAACTCACGCGTGTCTTTCTGCTCGCGTCTACACGTGGAGGTAACTTGCTTCAAACGCCCATCTGGACCCATCTCCATACGCTGGAATGACCGTGAAGTCTAAACGACCCATACTTCATCCGGAATTTTCTCAATCCGACCTCTCATAGCGGCTCTGCTTGACTTTAGCTTATTGTCATGGTGAATCCCACTACTGCACCATACTTGTTCTCATTTCCCTACGGCAAATTGCCGCAAACGATGCGGGGAGAGCACATTCGCAGGCTTTACGATGTCATGATGCTCTCCATCAACTCAGGAAAACTTGACCGCGCTCGCAAGGCCTACGCAATTCTTGTACGCTGCCGAGAAGTCAAGTGGGCCAAACTCTGGCGACTTGGCATGTTCCTGCTCTCGGAGTCAGGCGAGGACCGGAAAGACGTCGAGTATCTGCGTGCGATGCTTCTGCAGCATCCAGACGAGGTGAGAGATCGCATAGCATGGGTGCTAGAGACTTCCAGCTGAAAGGAATATACCAAGAGTGAGGCGATCATGCAAGAGCTCGTCTTGACTTTGACCACCAACGACCGCGAACGTGACGCCATGGACGAGCTAGAACTGTGAGGAAAGCCATGTATCTGCCTGTTCACATGGCCGACTCACACTGTTACCGCTTGATAGTTATCTTCCGTCGTTCCCGTACAACGATAACCCTGCTCTGCATCTATACGCGGGTATGATATCCTTGCACTTGGCTCAAAGTACGTGCATCCCATGTGACCATAATTATATCCTTTGTTACTGAACTCCCATAGGTGGCAATAACTTGAGTAAGGCCCAAGTACGCACCGCTCAGGGATACTTCGAACGGGCAAAGCAACTTCAGCCCGATAGCGAGCTTGCACAGGCTTGGCTCGGCAAGACGACTGAGTTGCTGGAGATTGCAGATACCAGAGATCTTGGTACCCACATTGACTCGGATGAAGAAGATGTGGATAGTAATGCGGGCAGTGCTGACAGGCGGTCTTCAAAACGAGCAAAAAGTTAAGCGCTGCCGACAGCCACGTATTGCCCGAACTCTCGTGTCTTACTACTTTTGTTTCACACAACGGACATCTGTTTCGAGCTGAAACAATCTCGTTATACGGGTTGTCATGTATTCAGATTCAAATAAAAGAAGTCCGGTTCGTATTCAATAGGTATCGTGGAAGATGACCGAGCACAAGTTATCTAGCTCCTGGATGAAGGAAGACAACTCAGAATTGCGTAACGCTACAGGAAACTTCAACACCCGCAAAGTACCGCGGCTCAAGCGAACGTACTCTAGCAGGCCAGCCAAACGATCCTTCGCGGCCGCTATGTCCAACGTATACGAGGTAACGGGTTCGATGTATATGGCGAGTGCCTCTACCGGAGGGAACGCGCCGGGAGATCCAGTGCGTTTGTGGTTCGCGATCAGCGCCCCGCATGTCTCCCAGTCTATCCGCAACCTCTTCATGCGCGCCGCCCTACGAAGTAGGGCCGCACATTTGTCCATTGCCGAGTCGTGAATACTCGGGTGCTCCATCATCTCACAGCATAGGCTGATCTCGACGAGGTCCGCCAGACAGAGCCCCGGAGCGAGCCATTGCATCAAGAGAGCGGGCGTCATCTCCTCTTCTGGGTCATCCCATCCCAAGACGAGCACCACATCCCGCCGCTCTTCCCAGATCTCTTCCGGCATCGACCAAAACGTACGATCATCGTTGTCGTCTAACCACAACTCCACCCAGAGCCGATAGGACGGAGTAAACACCAGCTTCATGTTGCGAGGCCGACGCTGAGAAAGAGTGTACTTCTCCGCGATAGCGCGCACAGCATCTTCTGTAGGGACCGGTTCTCGAGTAGAGCCAAGTCGTACAGTGACCGTGGCAGAGAGCGGAATCACTAGATTGCACGCTAGCCATGCTATGTCGCCATTGCAGGAGATCGCGGAGAGAAAGACGTCGCGAACAGTAGGGCTGAGTCGAATGTCCATAGGGCCGGATTGTGCCATCCTCAGCGCGTAGTCTGGCCAGCTACTCGTCATTGGGATCGGATCAACCAGAATCAGCTCTTCCAAGCGGTGCATGCTTTCCAGGACCAGCTTCGCGTCCGCCATTGACGGGAGCAAGGTATCGACATGAGACTCCGTGTCCCAGTTCTCAGTCACCATTTCAAGCCTTCTAAGCTGCGTAAAGACGCCAGTGCATAATGCAGGATCAATTGGGAGCATAAACTGATGTGTGGAGAGGTCCTCGAGAGCGGGGAAGTAGTCGAGGAAGTTGGCTGGAAGTAAAACGGCGGGACGTGAATAGTCTTGTATGCCGACACAGAGTGTTCGTAAACGAGGAAGGGGCGTTCGGAGAGCAGCTATCACCGGCGTGATATCTGGAATCCAAGTCTTGACGTTGAGTGATTCTAGCGATAGCGTAGAAGAGGACTCCATGAGCTTTTGAAAGAAAGCGAGTCCTCGAGTCTGCTCAATGGTGCTCGATACGTGATCGAGATCTGAGGCGACGAATACAGAGAGAATTTCGAGGTATGCTTTCTTGAGATGACCGCGCGACCGTTCGAGGATGCAACATAGCCATTCCAAAGGAAGATGCTCGAAGTCGATCTCGTCCCAGAGCTGAACGTTGTTCACGATGAGAGTGCGCCAAAACTGGCAGAGATGCGACATATTAATCCAGCCCAGAGCGTCCACGCGTTGTCGCTCGTCCATACGCCTGTGAAATTCGTCGGGAGACCTTTTGTGGGGGTGAATGTACAGCGGCCTGTCGCAATAGGGTGGCCATATTTCCCTCAAACACTCAGCAATGAGCAGAATGATCTCCGGTGGAAGGCGAGAGACCGGCTGAAGACTGTTGTGATGCCTCTTGGCTTGCAGCAGGATTTCTTCCAAAGCAGCTATCTCATCCCTCAAGTCATGCTGAGAGACACCATTGGAGACCGCAGGGAACTGAGAGCGAACAAGATTGAACCACGCGTCTCTTTGGTTCGGAATCAGTTATACATGTTCATTCACCCTGTTGTTCGTACACACCTAGTCATGATCGCGGTTGACAGAGGGACTCGAATCAGTGACAACACCGATCAGACTTGCTCCTTGGCGGGTAGCTTGCGGCGGGACGATATGAGCGGGAGGTTGAGAACGCGACAGCACGCGCCGCGAGCCTTGTGGTGCAGCCGGGAGATGCCGGACAATCGAGGCACGATCACATGAGTTGGACATCGGGCAAATAAATAAACTCCTTGTAAGTATCGTACGTGGTTCACTATGGTATTTTAGGTAGGTGATTGAAAAATCACAGCCTGATCATTTCTATCTCAATACATATGTACTACAAAGCCCGGGGTATGTTTGTACAACAAGACTGTCTTCAGGATTCAATAGTTAATCAACCACTATACTTCTCCCCTTTCGTCTCTATGTTGACCATCAACGTATCCCATCGCGCTCAAAGATCATCCATCATCGCTCGAAAACATTTCTCAACCAATATTCAGCTCTTGATCCAACCGCCTTGCCAGCTCTGCGTCCCGTTGCTCCTGTTCTCGCCGTACTCGATCGGCCGCTTCCTCGCGTGCCTGCAACTCGCGCGCAGCTACCTCACCCGGGTCCACCCTCGGCGCCGCAGGGACAGGTGCTGGCGCCGGTGCGGAGGGAGGCGTCGGTGAGTGTCCGTGTCCGCCCGATCCAGATGACGGGCCACCAGGTGGTAGCGGGAGCGGCGTTTGGTACCGTTTCTCAAGATACGGGTCCGGCAAATCGCTCGAGCTTGCACGCGATGGTACACGGGGCGGCTGACCATACTGTCCTGGGTTATAGCCGTACCCGCGTCCCGCAGGCGGCGGTCCGTAGAACCCTCCGTGCGGGGCGTTATAGGCTTGCTGAGGTGGAGGAGAAGAATAGTTCGATGGCGGCGTAGAATAGTTTGGCGTCGGCGTTGGGAAATGGAAGCCTGCCGGTGGTGGGGCCGAGGTACCGTGAGCTGGAGTGTTCGGATAGGCACCAGGAGGTTGAGGTGTATGAGATTGTGGTGGATAGGAAGCAGGAGGTTGGGGTGTATGAGACTGTTGCGGGGGATAGCCGCCTGGTGCTGTTCCGGCGTGTGCTGGTTGATGAGGCGCATACTGCTGTTGCTGTTGCGAGGATAAGCTGCTAAAAGATGACGTCCGGCCATGAGTTTGCCCATGTGGCGGAGACGGCGGCCCTTGAGATGGTGTGTGATAAGGCGGGTACGGCGAGACGTATTGCTCAGCCGGTGCAGCAGGTAACGGCGGAGATGATGGGGCAGAGGTCGTGGAGTTGTGGTACGGTGGGTATGGAGAGACATAGGGCTGTGCGGACGCTTGAGGAGATTGGTAGGGTAAAGACGGCTTCTGCTGGTGCGATTGCTGAAATGGGTGTGGATTCGGATTATACTGCGTTGGAGTTGGCAGTTCGTGCTCATGATCGTCACCGGCGTAGCTGACCGGTCGCTCGCTCGGAGCGTAGCTCATTGGGCGTGCCGTGGGTACAGCGGTCGACTGCACGCGTGGGCGTGTGACAGCTCCTGCACCGGCACCTGCTCGCAAGATGGCTGGTACAGCAGGGGGCGGCGCCGAGCCCGCTTGAGCAGGGAGCGGGGGTAATGCGGCGTCTTTGTGTGCGGGTGAACCCGAGTGGGAGCGGCTGTTAGGTACAGCGAGATGCTGAGAGTGCGCCGGTGGGGATGCCGACTGAGAGCCTTGTGATCCACGATGAGGCGGGGGTGGCCTGTTCTGTTGCGTCTCCGCAGGTCGGGATAGGCGCTGGGCAAGCGTGAACTGAGGTGAACGTCAGTATGTTGCCAGATCGGGAAGACAATGGTCTTGGACGAACCTTCGATTTACGCCTGTTCAGCGGCGCAGGTCCGGCCGAGAAGAATGTCATCTCGAGATAGATATCGCCGCGCTGTGTGTTCCCGATACTGAGCGGTACCCAGTCGTCGAACTCACCGCTCCTCAGCGTCTCGGAAATATCCACTTCGCCCTCTCCCAGCAGCAGATCGTCCTTCTTCTCCTTCGAGTACACCTTAACTTTTAGTGTTCGGTTCCTCGTGTCCTCGGACGCCATAATCGGAAATCGCATCTCCTCATCCCAAACGGGGTGTTGGCCGCCCTTCGGCTCCGGCGGCGTCTTCTGCGTGTGGCTTGCGAGAGATACAACAGCGTAGGGATCTTGTTTGTAGAACTTGTGGTTGTCGATCAGGTTCTGTGCTTTGAGCACCACTATCACCAGTGTGCCCAGGATAGAGACTTCGCCACCTCCAGCCATGATGTCAAGCACAGATAAGGCAGCAGAGGCAAGAGCTTAGATTTCTACTCAGTAACTGGCAGTAGGATGGGACAAGAGAGTCACGCCCGGGAGTGAGGTATTGCAGCGAAAGTTTGAGGTAGATGGCTGCGGGTGGGGAGAAGGAAGTGGCGAGCCAGTGCGTCACCGCGCCTCTCGTTGATCTTCTTGAGCAGACACGGCCACCACCACTGCCTCCGCCGCTTGGCGTATATACCCCACAGCCTTTCATCCCACTGAAAACCCCCCAGATCCAGATGCATAGCCAGCACTTGCTACATATGTTTTGCCGCTGCTTCTGCGCTTCGAATATAAAGACTACTGTACAGCTGTACCCAATATTGCCGATGCTGTTCGGCGACATCTATCGCTGCATTGTGTAGAAGATGGCCGCGTTGGCGATGGCCTTATAGGCTTTGGTATGAGGCAGCCTGTACATGGCTGTGCGCGCTTCTTTCCTTCCAGACCACTCGGAGGCAGGCGCTTATGATGACACGTTCTTTCCCAGGTCCCTACCAGAGTGCTATTGATTGCTTCAAGAGACAGTAGCTGCAGACGTCCGGATCAATAATTGACCAACGGCGTACACAAGCATTACGCTCGGGTTCGCGTCTACTGTAAGTGTACCCTGCACGCTATGTCTCCTCAAAGGTCAAAGACATCCTTGAAAGCATGTGCCTTCTATAACAACGGGGCGTATTTGGTTTGGCGGTGTCCTCGTGGAAACCCTGGGTGTGCGCACAGGCACGGCAGTAGCTGGACACCACACCTTCGACAAGCAACACCACCTTCCATGCTTTCTCGTCTGAAGAAGTGGTATCATGTTTCCCGCAAAGCGCGTAGATCGTGCACGAAGGACGTGCCAGCTCGATCTCCGTCTCCGCAACAAGGACAGCCGGACTTACAGTCAAAATCGATCTCCCCGCCTATCCAGACTGCACCTTCACCGACATCCTCGCCCCTTTTCCCTGCGCCTGGATTGAAAGATTCTATCGCTCAGTTCAATCAGGACGATCATGTATATCTACAAGACCTCTGGATCGATGCGCTCGAAGAATACCGGGACCTGACGGGGATGGATCTCAAAGACGAGCATTCCGAGTTGTATCAAGAGCTGCTCAATTGTGCGGATCCTCTTTCCATAATAGAAGTCTTAGAAGGCACTACGCAGGCGTTCGAGGCTTACCGTCGGGGATCACCGAAGGCTCGCAAACTTCGCAAGGTCCTTCGTCCGATCGTCCGCATTTTGCACGTTGTGCTCGACGTAGGCGGCGAGGCCGCTGCTTCGACGGTACGCAGCTCACTCTTGTGGGCGCAGCTAAGCGGACTATGCTCACATATACACACCAGACAGTTCCAAGTGGAAAGGCTGTTCTTACTGCAATAGCTGTGCTTCTGAAAGTGGGTTCTCTATATCTTACTAGGCCATTCTTCTGCGACTAAGCGTGCGTGGTGGCAGGCGACAGAGGGCATCAGCACACGCTTTGATGCGCTGCTTCGACTTCTTGAACGCTTCAAGTGCTACCTCGAGCGTCTAAGTATCCGCTCGCTTGCGCCACTCGAAACTGCTTCGCGCGAGCTTGTCGTCAAGGTCCTCGTGGAGATGTTGCGCACATTGGCTCTTGCAACCCAGATGATGCGTCGTAATCGTCTCCGTACGCATGAAGCACCGCATTCGCCTCCGTAACATACACTCACTTGTGATTCACGCAGAACACTTCATGGCCGAACTTCTTGGACAGGGCGACGTTATCTCTGCAACTGCTGAGCGTACGGAGACATTGATGGTTGAGGACGCGCGTTCGGCTTTGATAGAAGTCCACTGCATGATGCGCAACCTTTCGGGGTCTATCTCGACTGGTATGTCTAGCTAACACACGATACTCTCTCGCCGAACCTACCAGTCTGACCTCTGTTTCCAGCTTTCGAACGCCTCGAGAATGATGTCGTGCAACCGCTTCAAACCAGTATGGACATGGTCTCAACCACTGTAACGGATATTTCGGGTAGCTTGTCTGCATGTAAGCAAAACATCAGAGTATCATCAAGGCTTACTTATCGAGTTTGCCAACTAGCGGGCGTGTATGACATGCCCAACCAATTGGCGACGCTCATCGCAAGTTGGGAGGAATGGAGACTGACCGCTGGTGGTGTAGAAAACGGTGCGTCTTGCCAAACTACTACTCGGCCTCCTGGCCCTATTTAAGACCACCCTACAGATAAGACCCACAGTCAGTCGCAGAATGGCGAATCGACACTCGATCACGGCCAGCTCGGTCTGCTCTCGTCATCACGCATGGTTAGCATAATAATTTGACTTGAACCATCTTAGTGGCGCCAAACAAGACAGAGCTGGAGCAAGCACAATTGTACCGGCTACTGGCACGCCTGGGAGGTCAGTCGCTTTGTATCCAGTAGCGCGTCATTACGCTCATGCAGCGCCGCACTCGTGCAGAATCTTCGAATCAAGATCGCGGTGTCGTGCACATCTGCATCGCTTCTCTCGATTTGGCTGCCGTCCGATGTCTTCTTGACAGTATGCTGGGGTGCTTCGGCAAACTGTCGGCCGGTGACCAGAACACTGTGAGGCAGTGCCTCACCTTGCTTCATACGACCATTGCGACTACCGAAACCATCAGGTCGGACAAGGGCGGTACACCTATGTGGCTTGTTTCTCTGCTGAGTCCTGGCACAATTCTCTTGCCGTGGGTGGCGGTCTACGTCGATGCATACATGTCCTGGCGGCAGCGCTGGCGATCATGGACACCGTCAGGCATTCCTCGTAGTCTCAGTCTACCTGTCCAGCCAAACAATGCCACGGACGTTCTCACTGCGTGCGTCAGCGTTCTCGAAACACCATCAGCTATTCATATGGTCCACATTCAGTATCTAGTTATTCTGGGACTGTGGACTGAGATTCTGACACAAGTACCGTACATATATACGTGTCACGACCCCCACTGCGCGAGAGTAGATAGGAATGTGTAATTTAATCAAGCATGAAGGGATAGAGTGAGGCTGGTTATATATGGTGGAGATGTCAGCACGTCAGAGGCTACACACCACCTTCGCGCTCCCTCCCTCTATGAACACGTCATTCTGGGCTATCTGTATATCGGCTCCAAACTCCATGACTAGGGCCACCAGCCGGATCGAGCAGGCGGTGTCATCTTCCAATGCTAGCAGCATAATGATTAGACGTTGGGGTCGGATCGTATACAAGCTTTGAAGCAAACACACCTTCATCTTCGGGCAAAAGCTTGAATACGTGCTGCGCCATAGTTTCGCTAATCAAACGATCCCAGAGTAGTGTTCGCGCCTCGTACAGCCGTACACTGAACTTTGACTCCTCCAGACAATCGCTAGAAGAAGTAGCTCATGAGAACCTGCGCCACACGGTGCGTTCACAGTATAAATGTGAACTTGACTATACATATACAGGTCCTCATTCCAGATAACGGTGCCCTCAGGAGATACCTGTTGAGTTTGAGAACGCGTGCAAACCGTCGAATCGATGCATAGAGTCGCGTAGTAGGAAGCCTTCTTCCTTAAGTAGAATCCGCCGTGGAGGTAGTCGCAGCGCTCGACTTGAGATACAGAAAATAAGCGTTATTATTCGATCGTTACGCGGAGACTGAGCACGTACGATGGACTTTTAATCGCTTCTTGGAAGGAGTGCAAAGTCTTGCCTTGTCGAGATCGGATCCGGAGGGGTGACCCATAGTTGTCAATGTTATGATGATGGACGTTCGGGACAAGGTCAGTCAGAGTGCATCAGTATGTCTCCAATCGTATAGAACTTTTACATAGCCATGCCTTTCAGTGCTCCGTCGTGTACCGACTTGGATACATCACCGTGTAGCCCGAGTGCGCGGCAATCGTTATTATGGGTGTTCCTCTCCCCCTCGCCCTGACTGACGTACCAGAAGCTCAAACACTGAGATATCCCTTATCTGAATTGGTGAAGCAGCCAGACAAAGCGCTCGACTCCCACTCAGTGATGGTTCTCCCTTCGAGAAGATCGCTGCTCAGAGCTCAGCGCTCAGCGCTCAGCCTGCTGCTCACAAGGGAGGCGGGCGCACGATGGCTGCAGAGTGAGAGCAATCAATTGAAAGCATTCGCAGTGATATGTCCCTTCAACGGCCCGCCCGCGTCGCCAGTCCTTCACTCGTATGCCTTGTATGGGGTGACGAGAAGATGCCACCGAGTCGGAGGTCCACGATAAGTGGGCGATAAGTATCCGTTGTTCTTCTCTTCGGCGGTCGTAAGGACTCCGATCGCCGTTGCTGCTGAGCATGATGGATTGACAGGCAGCTCCCAACGTAAAAGAGGAGGCGAGTACTGTCGCGGGCTGTAAGTACGTTGCGGGACATGCTTCATTGGGCTTCCATATATTCCATGGAGGGCGCTGCCGCGGCAGGGAGCCTGTCGGGGATGGGAGAACAAGGGCATGGACAAACAAATGTGATTGGACAAAGTTCGCGCCGTGTATGGAAGAAGCATCGCTAGCGTGCGCAGCTCGAGGATGATTGATGCGAGCCATGCGGCCCGGTGGGCTCGCAGTTCGCATCCTCATCGCTTCAGAGGACAGAGCTGTGTCGAGGATATTGAGAGAGCGGCCAGAGCTGTCCGGGGTTTGGCAGACGGCGTCGACACAGGCGTCGGGATCGAAGAGGGACTGGAAGGGAGGAGGAGATCAAGAGAGCGACCAAGAGGGAAAGTACAATGAGACCGGAAGATGGAAACAAGCGGGTGCATGATCCCGCGGGGGCCCTGGCGGAGTGTACCCATCGAGGTGCGGGGCCTGCGGACAGCGTCCGTTTCTTGCCTTCGTACATAGTATTCTCTCTCTCTCCTTGGGTTCTTCCTGTTGTCTGTACCATCCTATCGTTTTATACCTATACCCCTTGACGGCCGTCGCGATGCAACGCATGTGGAGCACGTATCTTGACGCGGCCCAGGCGCAGCAGCAACAGGTGAGCGCCCTTTTCATTTTTAATTTGGCGAATTCGCACGGGGATCTTGGACTCTGACGGCCAGGATGCAGCAGGAATACAGTGAGCTGTGAGTCGCCCATTAGTCGGATATGTCGATCGGTTATCCTGAAACACGAATAGCGAACACTCGCGGCCCGAGAGCACGCACAGCAGCGTTTATTCCGCGGCGAACAGTACGCGACACATGCTGGCCAAGCCGAACCCGCCCTTCGCTCCCTCCGCCATGGCCAGCTCAAACGGTCCAAACTCGCCCCTCCTCAGAGCTGGCTCCCCGTCAGCGGCCTCGCTGACGGTCAACTATTTACCCTCCAAGTTCTCCGACGCACTCGTCTACAATGGTCTTCGTCGTCGTCAACGGGCCGCCGGCGGCGTTCCCGGCATGCCGAAGCGTGGCGGCGGGACCAACGCGTTCAAGGCGGGCGAGGCACGTGTTGCGGCGGAGGGCGACGAGGACTACGATGGCGTCCAGGGCGGCTGGTTCGGCGGTCAGGCGGGCGCACCCAAGAAGACGAAATTGAGCTGGAACCGCTTCAAGTGGATCCTCTTCCTCTCAAATATAATCGTGAGTCGTTGTTCTTTACATGCTTCTATGCATAGGTGGGATGGTGCTCGTCGTCGATGGGAATATGGGCCGGCGCAATATTTATTTTGGATGGATGCTATCGGGGTCCATACTACGTGATGCACGTCCACACCGCCGGCGCTTGTCTCGCCCGTCGCGATCTCTCGCACCGCAGCGACAGCGGCGACGGCGGGCGAGCGCCTTCCCACGCCTTTTCGGCTATCTCCCGCCGCTTAGACGCCCAGCGCTAACATTTTGTTCGCAGTTCACGGGCTACACCATCGCCGCCCTCATCTTCGCCCTCTGCACATGGTTCAACGTCTTCCACCACGCGGACATCATCCTCGTCGCCAACAGGACCGAACTCGTGCTCTCCACCATCGCCGCTTCGCTCGGCGTCCTCACCGCCCTGATCGGCTGGGCCGGCATCCTGCTCAACAACCGCGCCTTCCTCGCTGTCTACACCTTCATGCTCTGGATCGTATTTGCGTTCCTCGTCACGCCCGGATACCTCACCTACAAGAACAGGAACTTCAATCTGTCAGGAAAGGTCAACCAGCAGTGGTCGCAGTTACTGGGTGTGAGCGGCTGGTTGCGCGTGCAGAATCAGCTGCAGTGCTGCGGATTCTTCTCGCCGTTCGTCGAGGCGGCCATCAGCCAGACTTGTTACTCCCGCAGTGTGCTGCCCGGGTGCAAGGGCCCGCTCATGGACTTTGAGAGGGACATTTTGGCCAAGTGGTACGCGGTCGCGTTCGGCCTCGTGCCGGTGCAGATCTTCTGCATCATCGCCGGATTGTTGTGCTCGAACCATGTCACGTACCGCTTTGGAAAGGGCATGACGCCCAAGGCGTACCGCCTCGATATGAGCAGTATGGCTGTCATTATGGACAACTACGCCAAGTACGTTACTCTTTTGCACTCTCGCAGGCGAACAAGAGCTGACTTGATCATTCACAGCCAACTTGCGGAGCAGTACGGCGCAGAGGTCGCATCTGAGGCCATGGCCCGCTCACGCTCGAACCTCAACCTCGACTCGCTTCCCACCGTACCTTACTCGCCAGGCCCAGACTCACCCCGTCGTTGAGCGTTGGGAACAGATACCACCCCGCATCTACATACATCTCACATATCCCCGCACGCTCGTAATAGACGCCTCCCTCCCGAACGCTGCTGCTCGGCTCCCTGGCCTCATCCATATCCATTTTTGACACTCGCCTCGTCCTGCCACGCCCGCCCACTCGCTTGTGTGTAGTTTACCCGTTTACTTTTGGGGCGCGATTTGCGTGCCGGCCTGTCGTTTTGTGTCGGACATTTATTGATTTGCGCTTTCTGAGATTCATGTGCGACTTTATGTGCACGGTGTCGAAGGACGGTCCTGGACAGATACGTGAGTGGCGTGATGCAGCATCTGAGGATGCATCTACGTCGAGGACATCGGCATCGTCAAGGACTCGGAGAGTGTGTATAGACAGTTATAACAAATAGTTTAAGATAATCCCAACGTGCGCAAACCGCGAGTTGGTCGATGACGCGTTCGGTGCTGCGGCGGACAAGTTCCTTCCAAGCGCCCATCTGCGCGGCCCCGCGCGTGTGCAGAGTCAATTGCAGCGGGTTATGTACAGCTTGTTCTCGGACGACCACCACCGCGACACGACATAGACGCGTGCGCGACGTGTCTTCATCTTCTGTGCTTCCAGAACCCGCTTCCTGGGTCTTTGTATGAGGTTCTGAGTGCGATCTACGACGCGACGACGATCTACGACTTGCATACGAACGTGTATTTGTGGCACTTCAAGTCCCCTCGAAAGTCCCACTTGCTCTACATTACTAGAGACATATTTTTGCTCTATCTACTCTTCATCTTCTCTCCTCTCTGTACACATAGCGAATGGGTCGCGGAAGACGTGGTGGCGGCGGCACGCCGCGCAAGGGTACGTTCAACCCGGACGAAGACCCGTCGATTAAACATCACAAAATCGGAGTATGGGATCTCTACGTGCAGCGCGATGTGGGCGCGAAGGTGTTCACCAGCCGCTGGACGTGGCTAGAGGACCGCGCGGAGTTGCTCAATAACTGGAGGTGCGTTAGGTGTACGAACAATGGGAGACTTGCGAGGCTGAACATGTGGACGATAGATATCTCTGGCGGGCGGTACATGACTTGCGATATACGTGTGGGCATTTGCTTCTCGTATATGCGCTTGTGATGGCCATCAAATCGTTGATTCCGGCTGTCAGCCTCTGGTAAGGCTATCGAATGCTTCTGTAATGGATTTCATGCTGATCTTCTCGAATTTCAGGTTCTCGGGACAGCTACTTGAGATCGTAAGCAGGGAATGGATGATCTTTGTTGTAGCAGCTACTGACGCGTCTTTACGCAGGCGAATACAGCCGTCGAAAAGCGCACCGTAGACAAGCCCGAGTTATTCCGCATCGCATCCGGCCGCGTCGCCTGTGCAGTAGTAACCCTCCTAGTCGACCACGTCAACGCCACCGTCACACGCCGACTAAACGGGCGCATCAAACGACACTACAGCGTACACACTTTCCACGCGCTCGCACGTCTCGATGTTCCGACCTTCGACGACCCTGTTGTATCGCGCCAGATGGACTCGGTGTTACCAGATGGCTCGGGAGGCGGGCGTCGCACCATACCTTGGTCGGCAATCAGCTCCGTCGTTGGCCTTGGGAGCACTTTCATTCACGTCTTATCGCAACTGGTCGTGCTTGTAGGTGTACTACGCCGTCAGCGCGACGGACCACTACTCGCCGGAATCGCAGCGTTTAGTCATGTCTTCATGATGCTGGCCAACTCGGATGCATGGGGAGCCAGCGTATATTTGCCGCAAACAGGCGTGTGGGCCGCGACGACGCGGGATGAGGATTTCTTGAGGATGGAAGGGTATAAACGCGTTGTTGCGAGCGAGACACATAGGAAGGAGATGATCGCTAGTGGGCTGTCGGAATACATGACCGAGCGTACGTTACACCTTTTCTCGCTGATCATATCGTGTACTGATCCTAATGAACAGAGTACCGTGGGATGGTTCATCGTCTAGGCAGCAAAGCCGGGGATTTCTGGATGTTACTTCGCGAAGAGGCTGCACGACTTCGGTTCACGAGCATCATACAAAGCATATTGAATCAACTTCCTCAAGTCGTCTTCACGCTCCGCGCGGCGCAGTACCCGACTTCGATCCCCGTTAGCATGGCGTCGCTGTCTCTCATACAGCAATCCAGCAATAGTTTCTTGCGTCAGGTGGAGTCGCTTTTTGATGGGACCGAGAACCTCGGCGGGACGCTAGCTTCTCTACGCAAGTTGTACGATGCGGACAAGATCCCGAATCGCGTTTTGGATGGCGAGAGACCTTTCCCAGAGAATGCGCAGAGTTTACATGCGGGCATTGGCGTGGAATTCAGGTTCGTCGCCTTGTCGACTTTTCTGACTGGTATCGCCTGCTGACATGCATGTTCAGAAACGTGTCTTTTGCTTACCCTGGGACGGAACGCAAGGTGTTGCAGAACGTCTCCTTCAACATCCTTCCCGGACAGCTATGTGTTATCGTCGGCGCTAACGGCTCAGGAAAGAGCACTGTGCTCAAGCTCTGTTCACGCATATACGACCCGATCGAAGGCTCAATCCTGATCGACGGACATGATATCCGTACGCTCAAGCTTACCGACCTACGACGCGCGATGGCTGTGCTCTTTCAAGACTACACGCACTTCCCTCTGTCGATCCGGGATAACATCGCGTTAGGAAGCCCAGAACATGCACATGATGACGCACGCGTGCACGAAGCAGCGCGGCTCGCGGGTGCGGAGGAGATCATTGAGCGCCAGCCCGGAGGATATGGCGAGTACCTGAACCGACCTGTGCGCGATTTCTACAGCGACCTGCCGGAGGGCACCAAGACGCTGTTCGGGCGAACGGTCGATCATAACCGCATGCGTCGTGCGGTCGGCGACAAGCCTACGAGCTCAACGTTGAGTGGAGGGCAGATGCAGAGGCTTGCTGTGGCGCGGACATTCATGCGCTCGTTACCGACTGATCTGAAGGAGGACACGAAGGTCGGGCTGCTATTGTTCGATGAGCCGAGCGCGTCGTTGGATCCGACGGCTGAGCACGGTAAGCGGCGCTTGCTCGAGCTGAGTTTCAATGTTGCTGATCTCTACCAGACCTCTTCGCGCGCCTTCGCGAGCTTCGGGGGAATAAAACCATGATCTTCTCCACGCATCGATTTGGCAATTTGACGCGGCATGCGGACGTTATACTGTACGAGCTATCCCTTACTATTCTCCGTGCTCCTTGGGCAGTGCTGATGCTACAGCAGGTACATGAATGACTCGGTCATCGTCGAAGCGGGCACGCACGATCAGCTGCTGAAACGAGATGGCGAGTACGCGCGTCTGTGGAAGATGCAAGCGCAAGCCTTTTTGTAAAGAAACTCGTTTGTCTTCGTCGGTGCTCTACGCACAATCACTCTCATGTGTTGCAATTTCATGCCAGTGTTGGCGCAGGCAGCTGACTATAGCATTGCTAATAGCATCTGAGAGAAAGCAATGAAGGTGACCTTAGCGCCCTCATCCGAGTCATCGCCATTTCCTCACACGCGCCTAACCGTGCGGAGAGAAGTACACTGAAGTATAGAGAAGGTTCTCAAGCGCTTATTCGCGGCTCCCGTATAAAAGCTTGCCCTTGCACGCCCACCGCCACAGCAAGGCTCTATCTAACGTGCTCCCATTCCCTCTGGCACCTTCTGTTCTCTATTTGCGTGACGTCGTGTGAGATTACAACTCCAATCTACACAACGACAGCCGACAATCTAGGACAACGCGTGTGTGGCGTCAGGACTGTGCCAGCTTTGTGTGCTTCTTTTGACAAACATCTCACTCTCAGTGCGTTTGTTCTCCATCTACGCCGGTACACCTTCTTAGTATGCTGAACTTACTCGATAGATGGATCGCAAGAGACACGGCGGTACGTTCAATCCAGACGAGGACCCTTCTATCGAGCATCAACGAATCGGAGTATGGGAGCTCTACATACAACGAGTTTCGACTTCAAAGACTTTCGCTAAACGCCGGGCATGGTTCGAAGACCGTGCGGAGGCATTCAACAACTGGGGGTGGGTCTGGGCGCTGAATCGAACTTCAACATCTGACAGCCCGCGTGCCAGATATTTATGGCGCGCAATACATGACCTCCGTGTTGTGTGCGGGCTTCAGTTGATTGTATATGTGCTCACTATGATCGCGGCGTCACTGACACCGGCCGTCACTCTCTGGTAAGGTTAGAAGCTTTTCAAGTATGCCTTAGCGGTGCTGAGTATGTCCAGGTTTTCAGGACGGCTGCTCGAGATTGTGAGTCTGATATGTCCTCGATCGTCGCTGTAAGTACTGAGATTTCACATAGGCCGCTGTAGCTGTCGAGAAGCGCGCAGTGAATAAGCCCGAGCTACTTGGTATCGCATGCGGCCGGGTCCTCTGCGCGATAATCAACCTCATAATTGGCCACGTTTATCAGTCTATCGCACAGCAACTCCAGGAACGCATTAGCCGCCACTACAGTGTGCACGCATTTCACGCGCTCGCGCGGTTAGACGTTCCGACCTTCGATGACCCAGTCGTCTCGCGTCAACTTGACGTCGTTTTACCTAATGTGGCAGGTGGGCGAAGCGTGGTAGCCTTTGCGGCGATTGGCAATGTTGTCGGCGTCGGGAGCACGTTTGTACAGCTTCTTGCGCAGTCCATCGTTCTTCTCGGAGTGCTTCGCCGTCAACGCGATGGTCTCCTGCTCGCCGGCATCGCAGCATTCAGTGACATCTTCGCGATGATGTCCCAATCGAGCTTATTTGGAGGCTATAGTACATATCTGCCCAAATCCTGCGTGTGGGCTGCGACGACGCGGGATGAAGACTATCTGAGGATAGAAGGATACAAGCGTGTTGTCGCAAGCGATACGCATCGGAAGGAGATCATTGCTAGTGGGCTGGGGGAGTACATGGCAAACCGTATGTTACATTGTTTGGCTAGTTAGTAGACGCATCAGGCTGACATCGCTGTTCAGAGTATCGCGAGATGGTGCAGCGTCTGGGCAACAGAGCTGGCGACTTTTATGTGTTGCTTTGGGCAGGGTCTATGCGTTTTCGACTCACCGGCATCGTGCAAAGCGTCCTACAACAGCTCCCTCAAATCGCTTTTACGCTCCGCGCAACTCAGTACCCGTCATCTATCCCGGTTAGCATGGCGTCGCTCGCGCTCATCCAGCAGTCAAGTAGCAGTTTTATGCGGCAAGTAGGGCAAGTCTTCCACAGCTCAGAGAATCTTGGAGACACGCTTGGCAATCTGCGAAAGCTGTACGAGGCCGACAAGATCCCGAATCGAGTCCAGGATGGCGTCAATCCGTTCCCCGAGAATGCGCAGAGTCTACTTGCAGGTGTTGGCGTCGAGTTCAGGTTGGCTGAGTCCATTATCTTCTTTCATCTGGTCGCTTACGAGCACGCCCAGGAACGTCTCTTTCTCTTACCCTGGAACCGACAAAAAGGTACTACAAGATGTGTCCTTCAAGGTTCTTCCGGGTCAGTTGTGCGTGATCGTCGGCGCTAATGGCTCGGGAAAAAGCACCGTGCTTAAACTCTGCTCGCGCATATACGACTCGACCGAGGGTTCAATCCTCATCGACGGGCATGATATCCGTACGCTGAAGCTTACCGACTTGCGACGCGCAATGGCCGTGCTCTTCCAGGACTACACACATTTCCCGTTATCCATCCGAGACAACATCGCACTAGGCAGCCCAGAGCACGCTCATGACGATGCACGCGTGCGTGAAGCAGCGCGGCTTGCGGGCGCGGATGAGATCATCGAGCGTCAGCCTGGTGGATACGGCGAGTATCTGAATCGACCCGTGCGTGACTACTATAGCGATCTGCCGGAGGGCACAAAAACCTTGTTTGGACGTACCGTCGAACACGACCCCATGCGCCGCGCAGTCGGTGGCAACAAACCTACGAGCTCGACGTTGAGCGGAGGGCAGATGCAGCGGCTTGCGGTCGCGCGGACGTTCATGCGCTCGTTGCCGACGGATCCGAAAGAGGAGACAAAGGTTGGACTACTGTTGTTCGATGAGCCGAGCGCGTCCTTGGACCCAAAAGCTGAACATGGTGGGCAGGCAGAGTTCTTTACAGCTTCAACTTCATGTTGCTCACGCCTCCCAGACCTCTTCGCGCGTCTTCGCGAGCTTCGAGGGAACAAGACCATGATCTTCTCCACGCATAGATTCGGGAATCTGACGCGACACGCGGACATCATACTGTATGAGCCTACTACCATTCTTCTAAACTCAAGGCTGACGCTGCCGCAGGTACATGGACGATTCTGTCATCGTTGAAGCTGGCACGCACCATGAACTGTTGAAGCGCGACGGCGAGTATGCTCGCCTCTGGAATATGCAAGCACAAGCTTTCCTGTGAGACGTAATCTGTACCCCTCTTTACCTGCTTCCCTCACCTTGAAGATCTTCGAACCTCAAACTCAATTGCGTCTCAGCTAGTGTGCTATCTACTACCTGCCCCTTTCAACAAACAATATACACGATTATATATAAGCATATAGTACTTTATAGGCAGTATTGGATATAAAACAAGACACAAGTGAGTAAGTGTAGTACAATATAGACATGAGTGATCAACTCTAACAAGTATGAGTAAGCCGAATTGATAGGTGTAGAGGTCCAAGATATAACGAAAATGAATGGAATCTGTGCAAATTGGATCTTGTGTACGTAAGTAATCGAGCTAAACTGGCTACTTGTATGGTACATGCAATAACGCATCAGTAGGTCCAAGATCGGAGTCGGTGCACAGCTAACACTACAAGATACCATATTCTGCAGCGACCACTCATCAAGTAAGCATGAGATCTTCAGACGCGGGCTCCGCCCCGGCCTGTTTCTCAGGATTTGCGTTGGACAGGTCTTCGATGAAAGAGGGATCTAGGACCGCAAATGAGTCCATCGCTCGAATCGGGCTCGGCTGCTGAATGATGAGGTAGTCGTCTGCCTTGATTGATTCTGAGGGAGTGCGCGGGCTGGACGGCGACCGTCCGTCCAGTCGAGGTTTCTTCAATGGTGGCTCCTGTACGGTGTCCGCGCCCTTGCCAGCCCTACCAGGACCATCATTGCCGCTGCTCAGACCGGTGACATCGCCCGCGAAACGAGAGTGACCAGCTCGCCAAGGAGGATTCTCCAGGACCTTGGCAACATTGATCGTACGGCCATCGAGCTGCTTCACCAGCACCTGTCGCATATCGGTGAAAGTCAAGTACAATCGAATGAAATCGATGAAAGTTGTTAGGGGCCGCGCCTTATAGGCAGTGATCTGGATATCATCGGTTTGGACAGCCTGATACATATGTTAGACAAAGAGACAAGCAGACACGACTCTGTCACGTACTGCGTTGGCCGAGAAAAGGTAATAGCGATTCCTGGTAACCAAAATGCCGAACAACGTGATGCCGGCCAGGCCCATGTAGCCCACGAAGCGTGCAGCAGAGATGAGATCCATCAGTACTTGGTTCCTAGCTTGCAAGGTGAATATCCGTTTGTATTCTATGGCGAGCAGAACCAAAGCAATGCTCCTGATCGTTGTGACGTTCTTGTCGTACAGCCGAAGATCGGCTAATCGCTCGCCAGGCATCGTCCAGTCACTATTGGAGACGTTGAGGAGGTAATGAACCATCACGTCTGTCTTGGGAACACGGTTTGGTCCGTAGTCAGAGTACGGGACCCAGTATTCAGCTTCGAAGCTGCGTCATTGACAATCAGCGCGATGCAACTAAGTCCGCCGAAATCCTTACATGGCCCCAAATGTTTTCTCCTTACTCAACTTGCCGAAGGCGTAATCGATCAACATATCGCATCCTCTTCTCATGTAGAGCTCATCCACGTCTTCATCCCGATGCATCTGATACGCTATGGCCAAGCTCGTCCAGAGCCCAACCACATCCTCCGGATCATCTTTACCTTCAATACAAGCCGCTCTCAACTCGTCAATATATCCCCGGCAGTCTTGTGAGCGTTCGAAAAGAGGATGCTTGTCGGGAATATCCTGAATAATATTCGCCTTGGAATACTGGTAGATGCGGGCCATGAGATGCACGCACCGATACAGGCAGCGAGAAAAATTTGCACGTCGCATGCGGGAAATCGTCGCTGGGTAACGAGGCATTGTTCTGGGTCAGTCCGGCGCTCAGTGTGTCCATCCAGATGTCGAACTGGTGTCCTTTTCCGCAGAAACTACAGCGACATCAGAATATTTCCCCCTAAGTATTTGGGCACCAACTCGGAAGGAGTGTTGGGACGGGTCGCTTGCTTTGGAGGGTTGTATGCCTTTTCTGAGGTAGTGTCGGAGATAGTGTGATGAGGTAGCGAGGCGTTGCCGGGCGCTGAGGAGCCAGTGTGAGGAGCCGGTGAGGGGGAAGGACTCGCGGATGACGCTGACATGGGGTGGTGGCCGTTGAAGATCAAGACCCTCGAGCTCTGTCTCATCGTTCAACATCCGTGTCTTGAGCCACACGTGGCACGTGCCATGGTCTTTTCAAAGCCGCCCAACTTTTCCGGGTGCTTTCTATAAGTACTTAGTTGCGCTGGGCTCTAACAGCAGGTTATTGAAGCTTTGACAGCGACAGGCATACAACAAGCGTGAGACAATGGATGAACCAATAGTGGACTGAAGTTGCTTTTGCGTAAAGTAGGCCGCTACGACCACTGCCTCATGACCAAGTCTTCACATCCACTATCATACTGCGTCTAATCGGTAGAGGCTACTCATCAAGGTAGTCCGCTGCACCTGCAATGGTCTCTGAAAGCTGTGCCATCTGTCTTACGTTAGCATGCCAGTTTGAGTATGGCAAGTAAAGAAAAGCTCACCGTCTGTGGCGCGAACACCTCGAAGTGATTTCCTGGGATAGGCAACACCTTGATTCTGTAGCCAAGCATCTCCTCCCAACCGTCCACGACCACGCCCGTGTCTGTACGATCCGCAATCCACTGTGGGACCTGTACTTCATGGTTCACTGTCCGGTAACCCTCGCGGCTACGAAGCAGTACAACCCGCTCCTCGAACGGACCCTCGAGGGCATTGGCGCCGTACGCTCCAAGCAGTCGAGAGCTCAGCTCGAATTGACGCGAGACGAGTCTTGTGAGATCATTGGTAGGTGAACGGCCATCAGCAGATGCGATAGCAGTGATGAGCGTATCGTCGAATGGAACGTGACCGCGCGGCGGGGGAGAGTCGATCAAAAGCACGCCGCGCACGGGCGCGCCGAGTGCTCGAAGCTGGCGCGCGGCCTCAAATGCGACGACACCGCCAAATGACCAACCTACGAGTTATTCAGTGGACTGCAACACATACAGAAGAGGGGAATTCCAAGTACGCACCACCGAGAATGACAGGACCAGTGCCGCCAATCGTCTCTAATATTTGTCGCGCATACGCGCCTGCCATGGTCTCGAGCGAGTCCCACGAGGTGCCGTCCAAGAAATGTGGGTTATTCAGCCCCCATAGCGCACGCCCTAGCGGCTCAACACGCTTGAGATAGCTCACGACCCCACTTCCGTCGTGCACAAGAAAAAGCGGAGTGCCTGTTCCAGCTTGCAATAGCACAGGTATCTCATCGAGGCGCAAGGATTTTGTGAGACGCGCGCGCGTCTCAGGTGCGATGAGCATCGGCTCGAGTGCGTCGTGGGCAGGTGTGTGCGGCGGAGTGAGTGCAAACTGTGTGGCGTTCCCTATATCGGTGCTCCGAGTCGTGTATGAGATCACATCCAGCGCGTCCTTGACTGTTTTCACCGACTCGAATAGCGTTTTGGGAAGGCTCCGCGCGAAAGCCGTCTGCAGTGCCATTGTAGCCTCGATCGCAGTCAGACTATCAAGCCCAAGTGCATCGAGGTCTACCTCGTCCGCGAGCTCGTATACAGAGACACCTAGAGTCGTTGCGATGATAGCCCTAGCATCCGCGGAGGTGGCGACTGACTGGGGCTGCGACCTAGTCGCAACAGAGGTGGTCGATGGCGGTGTTGCAGTTTGCAGACATGCGGGAAGACGACGGACAACCGCCTCGATAAGCTGTGCGACAGTAGTGCACGACTGAAGTACATTCGCGTCAAGCGCGACGGTAGGGAACGCTTGGATGAGCTTGTGGCAGATCTCGATGGACATAAGCGAGTCGACGCCATAGGTGTCGAGATCAACAAAGGGGTCAATGTTCGGAATATCACACGTCTTGGCGACCAGCTGCTTTACGATTGTTTCGGCCTCGACAGTCGATTGTGAAGGTTTGTGTGTGCTTGACAGATAGCGCTCATTTCTATGCAGGGGAGGGCGAGCATGGCCGCCAGCGGCAAAGGTAAAGCTGCGCTCAAGCCCAGAAAGAAGTACGCGTCGGAAGTGTATGCCCTTGACGTGCGCCACAACACGACGCTGGCCGTCTAGCTCAATGGCGTACGACTCCGCTAATATTGTCCGCTCCTCAGAGAACCAGATATTGCGGAAATACACGCCATAGCGTGCAGCAGGGTCGACCAATTGCGGCAAAGCCATGATCTTCTCGACTCGAGAGCAGATGTACGCATCGCCCTTGTCACCCCGGATGTTCGCTGCGAAGCCGGCGACGTGAAAAAGCGTGTCCAAGAACGTGGGATGGATGACAAATCTCTGGCGGTCATGATCGTCTGGCAATTGCACCACGGCATAGCCCTCCATGCCGTCGGAGCTTATGCGCAAAGAGCGTATAGTGCGATACTCGTTGCCATATTCGACCACCCGTGGAAAGATGATGTCGTATACAGTGCGTGTCGAGAATGATTCGGCATCGAGAGCAGCCTGCACGACGGCGATCTGGCGCAAAACCATGGGAGCTGCTCGCGTGAACTTGGTGACAATCTTCTTGTTTGGCTGGCGTTTGAAGGTGCCTACTGAGTGAACGTCCTCTGACCGTTCATCTACGCGGGAGCTTACGTGCCACGAGCCAGTGTCGCCAGACGCTAATGTGATCGAAGTATAGACCTTACGCTCGATACCTGCGTCGAAGATGAGGGGCCTGGTGAACTCGGTATCGCGCAGCGTAACGACGAAATCGTCCGTAACAAGCCCTAAGCGCTCGGTCGCGGCGTCGATCCCGGCAAGAGCAAGTTCTCCGTAGACGGATGCAGGGCATAGCGCCACGCCGCCGACTTTGTGACCAGTAATTGCTCGAGCCAGAGAGGCGACTGGCGCCTCAAATACGGCGGTAGGTTCGCTCTCCAAGTTCGGAGACCGTACCCAGCGATGTAACATAGCATGTTTCTGCACCAAAGCGGTTCCGAGCGGCTTGCTGTTTGTTGTGAGAGCACCTGTCGCCAGGCTATCCTCCTCAAAAGCAACCCAAAACTTCGTCTTCGACCAGGGATAGGCGGGGAGGTGCGTACAGCGAGCGTCTACGTGGGTGAACGTATCTCGCCAGCGGATGGTGTTTGATGTAAGATAGAGTTGAGCCAACGCGGAGGAAAGCGTCGCCCATGCATCTTGCTTCCTTCTCAGCGAGGGAATGAGGACGGCGTCATCGCGCACAAGAGGATGCGCTTTGAGCATAGGCAGCGTCGACGAGTGTGGACCGATTTCAATCCATACGGAAATATCATCGAAGCCGTTTGCCTGACATAGCGAAGTGATACCCTGCTCGAACCGTACTGGGTCAGAGCAGTGACGCGCGTAATAATCCGGAGTGAAGACCCCCTGCGTGCCGGGCATGACGACTTGGCCGAGCACGTTGGAGACTATGGCGATGCTGGGCGGGCGAACAGTGACACGCTGACCCATGGCAAGAAGATCGGGAAATATGATGTCCATAGCCCGGCTATGGTAACCGAAGGGCACAGAGAGCATGACGTGCTTGACGTGGACCTCGCTATCGAGGTGAACCTTGAGCTCCTTGAGCGCACGGACAGGTCCCGATACGACCGTGTCCGTTGGGCTATTACAGCAGGCGATTGATAGATCGGCGAAGGAGGATGACGATGCAAGAATGCCCTCGAGCTCTGAACGTCCGACGTTGACTGCAAGCATGGATGTACTGCCGGTAGCGCACTGGGTGACCATAAGTCGTACGCGGTTCGCGATAAGCGTGAGCGCGTCCTTGAGCAAGAGCACTCCGGAAACGACCTGCGCAACGTATTCACCCAAACTGATTGTGCGTAAGTGACCAGAACAGACGCTACGGAAAAGAAGACTGACCTGTGACCAACGACCGCTGCAGGTTCAACACCCCACGACAGCCACAAGCGGGCCATCCCATACTCCAACACAAAGATAGCGGACTGGTTGATCTCAAACTCCTCCTCTTGCGAGATATCCGCAGGCGAACGTTTTGGGTAGAGAACCTGAAGCACGCCAGGAAATCCCGAGTCAACGAGAAACGAATGGCATTCGTCGACGATCTCGCGGAACAGCGAAGACGTCCGGTACAGGGTGCTACCCATCCCGCGGTATTTGCCACCCTGCCCAGAGAAGACGAAAGCGATCTTCTTGGGGACACGGCTTGGCGACGCAGAATTAGAGGTTGTAAGCTTCTCGACGAGTTCTTTCTTGGACGATGCTGTAACCGCGAAGCGATAGTCGTAAACGATGCGTCGTGCCGTCGCGGTGTATGCGATGTCGACGAGACGAGTATCTTGATGTTCGTCACGCTGAAGCCACTGCACGTAGGCGTCACGAAGGCGAAGCAGTGTCTCAGGTGATTTAGCGGATATGCCGAAGACGAACGTCGACGCGGTGTCCGGTGCACAGACAGGGTCTGCGACGTATTCCTCGAGCAGCAATGCAGTGTTGGAGCCAGCGGCGCCAAAGTTGTTCAGCAAGGCCATCCGCCTTTCACCTTCGTGCACGGGCTGCCAGGGTACTTGCTCGCGGTCGATGACTATGTGGTCGCGAACGAGGTTCGTAACGCGCGGGTTCAAGTTGCACAGCGAAATCTGCCGCGGGATGGTACCGTGCTTGAGCATGAGCAGCAGCTTTGCGAGGCTGGCGGCGCCAGATGCGGCCTCCAGATGACCGATGTTGGCCTTGACGGATGTGACATGCAGGGGGTTCTCTGCATCGCGGCCAACAGACAAGACGTTACGGATGCTCTCGAGCTCATTAGGGTCGCCCGCCTGGGTCCCCGTGCCGTGTGCCTCCACGACGTTGACGCGGCTTGCGTTAACACCCGACCTTTCCAGCAGCCGGCGAAACAGTCTCGCTTGCGTAGGCGCGTGAGGGTGAGTGATAGAGTGCGCGAGGCCGCTTTGATTGACCTCGACGCCACGGATGACACCGAGGATATTGTCGTTCTCTGCCAGTGCATCGGACAGACGCTTGAGCACGAAGAGGCCGCAGCCTTCCCCGCGTGAATAGCCATCCGCGGAGGCATCGAACGCCTTGCACTGCCCAGTGGGACTGAGGAAATGCCCGCGGTCGAGACCAAGAAACATCTAACAGATTGTAAGCCTGAAGTCGCGAAGATGAGATCTCGCGACTGACATCTGGACTGGTGATCACATTGACACCGCCGGCCATAGCGGCATTGCAGTCATGACTGGTAAGAGCGCGACAGGCTTGGTAGATTGATACCATCGAGCTCGAGCACGCAGTATCGAGAACAACCGAAGGGCCACCCCACTTGAAGACGTATGATATGCGTCCAGAGAGGAAGGCGCGCAAGGTACCTAATCCATTATAAAACAGACATAAAGCGAAGACGTCTGATCGCTCACCTGTGCTGTAGTAGACGTCAATATCCTTCCTCAGGTTCTGAGTGTAGTCTCCTGTGGCCACTCCAACGTAACAACCAAAGGTTTCGGGCGCGAAGGAGGGTGTGGCGCTGGGTACATATCCGGCATCCTCGAGGGCTTCGTACGCGGTGTGTAAGAGGATGCGTGCCTGTGGATCCATACTACGGGCTTCGCGCGGAGAGATCTTGAAGAACGCAGCGTCGAAGCCTTCTGGGTCGTCGATGAAGTTCCCGGTGCGAGCTTTCATGGTTCGCGCTGCCCTGCCGGTATCTGCCTCCTCATAGTTGGACACCTTGAAGCGGTGCCCCGGAATCTATGTACACGTTGTAGAGCGGATGACTGCACGGAATCAAACCCACGGACCTCAGCTACAGTGTTGATACCGTGCTCGAGTATCTGATAAAGTGTTAGGAAATTCTCCTATCTCCAAACGTTTTGGAACACACGTACCCCCCATAAACGCGATGCGTCAGGCGCGCCCGGCATATTGACTGCCATCCCCACGATAGCGATCGACTCGTGATGAGGTGCTGCAGGAATCGCATGCTCCGCCGGGACAGCGGGGTCGAAAACGGCAGCCTGATTGTAGGTCGACATGGTAATGGATTGTAGCGTATTGGGAGTAACTGCGCGCGCCGGATCTATTATGACACTCGTCAGGTATTAATATCATTTGCATAATGCTAGTTGTCCGATGGCAGTCTCTCATCCACCCGAACATTAACGGTCTCGGTGGTGAGAGCGCGTATCAAGGTCAAAGGAGGCATCGCCTCTGGCGACAGGTGGCGCTTACAGACACGAATAGCGCACATCCAAGCCATGTTTGCCGGTATACAGGCTGACGATCGTGAACGCGAACGTACCTATCCGTTCTTGTCCTTGCGGTGAGCGCTGCGTCTCGTTGACCACGACGGCCAGAAGCAAAAGCCGCCTAGTCAGCAATACGTTCCAGAGCAAAGCATCGCATCGCGCCCTCCGTTCTTCCGAACCGTGCTTGGTAGCCTTGAGATTCTTTATTGAGGTGACGGGTTCCAGAAAGAACGCGTCTGGCAGCCAACTCGCGTCCGGCTCCGAGGGCAGACACTTTGGGACTAAACACGGTCACGAGGTTTTTGTTTCAGTTTTATCCGGATTTCCGAATCCGACATTATTTCGTTGATCCTGCTTAAACGACCCAGAGTTGTGATGCGATATTCTGAATTCTCTCGACACACTAATCGTCACGCTCATAGATATTCAAGCCAAAATAGATAAGTAGTACACTATGTAACAAGGAACCCCGCGATCTATGCTATAGATCACAATAGCCTCAAGCCTCCATAGCGCCCGTAGACTTCCAATAATGAACATACTCCTCCAAGTGACGCCTCTCGATCGGACCGCTGCTTGACATCGTCTGTGAGACAGAGCATGCCCTCACAGTCCCAAGCGCTACAAGTCCAGAAGACATGTGCAGGAAATCACGCTCGAGGAACTCGAACAGCTTCGAGGCGGGGTTCTCCTGCGGGTCGTTGCCCAACGCATGCACGCGTTCCAACCATTCAGCGTAGGGTACGCTCGCAGCGCCTCCAAGCAGTGCAGAGAGGTCCTTGAGAACGCTTGACCACGTCTGGCGAGCGGGGTTCTCCATATGAAAGACGGGCGCAAAGTCCTTCGCGAATAGCAAGTCGACGAGGGCATTGGCGGCACGATTCACGGGCATCCACGAGAGCGTCTGGTATGTGATCAGCCTGGAAACAAGCAAATAGCGAGCATATGCACATACCCCCTCCAGCTCCGGGACCGCCTTCAACTTCTGCGACGTGGCGACAATGATGGGGAAGTGCTCGCTGGCGTTCCAAGCGCCTGAACCCTCCGGGCCAGTCATCTGTCCGATGCGCACGCTAGACGCCTCAATAAGCGGCTGCTCGCCGCCGCCAAATAGCTTGTTCGCCGCCAGCATGGTCTGCTCGCCTACCCATTTTGCCTCAGGGTAACCGAACGCGCCTGTCATGTATGCTTCAAGCGGAGTCTCAGGGACAGCGCCGGCACCGGGATTGAGGAGGGGATAGCGGCCAGCGACAGCGATGGAAGATGCGAAGAGTATGCGGCGCGGCCGGTGGTCGGATGCATTGCGCGTCGCGCTGAACAGAGCGAGGTGCACGAGATTGTCGAGAGCGGTGATGGACGCGTCGAAAGAGGTCACGATGCGATTGAAGTTGACAGGCCAAGCATTGTGAATGATATGCGTTACCGAAAGCAGCTATAAGAATAATATGAGGACTATGATATGCCATGCCTGAAATCGAAAGCTTACCTCGGCATACAGCTCCGCCTGAAGACCGAAGTATGGCTTGCTAGTGTCGCATCCGAAGACAGTGACTTTGTTCCTCCACACATCGTCGTCGAGAATGGCGCCGCGCTCCTTCATAGCATCCATCTGCCGTTGACGCGCCTCGAGCCCGCCCCGGTTGAGGCAGATGACCTGGTTCACAGAGGGGTCCGTGGCCAGACGCTCAAGGAGAAGGCATCCGAGACTCCCTGAGGCGCCGGTGATGAGTACGACTTTCTCATCGTGCTCCTTCGGCGTGCTCTGGCCACGAGCTGTACGGGCGTTCAGAGCGTCATCGTCGAACGACTGAAGCTCGGCCGTATGCTTCTCGACAAGCGCTCGCATGGCCTCAAGGCGCTCCTTCTCGGCGTCATGTTCGGCAGTAGCGGCCCGACCGTCCATGGTCCTCTCCACGAATGCAAACAGCGCATTAACGGACGAGTTCTCGTAAATGAGTTCTCGTGGAAGGTCGTCAACAGGATGAGGGAGATTGGGCGTGACGCGAAGGCTGTTCAGGAGAACCTGGCGAAGCCGTGTGGCTTGAAGACTGTCCATTCCCGCCTCGAAGAAGTCGGCGGCATCGTTGAGGTCGCCCAAGCTATCGAGATGCAAGGCTTCTCCAACAATACCGCGCAAAGCGTGCCTGAGTGCGCAAGGGCCGTCCTGCGAAGGGAGTGGTGCGGCTGCGGCTGCGTCGACGCGCGCGTACGCATCCTTGATCTCACACTCGAACGCGGCAAAGATGACCTTTCGCGAAAGCGAGCCCTTGTCCGTGCGCTGAAGGGGCTTCGTCTCGGCATACGTGAGCACGAGCATCTCGCGCGAGACCTTAGCGTGCTTGTCCATATAGGTGTTGCCTCGAATGAGATATGGCTCAAGGCTGGTGAGCACATCGGCGCGCGCCACTCCACGATCAGCGCCGGCGAGTTCGACGATGACACCCAGCGAGTCCATGCCATCGCCGAAAGCAATTGCGGCGCGCACGTCAGGATGCTCCTTGACAGCTGTCTCGATGCTCGTCGGGCGAACCTTCTCGCCCGTCCCGAGGACGATGAGATCATCTACGCGCCCGAGAATCCTGTACTGCGACGCGTCGCGTGGATGCCGCTCGAGCAGATCCTGCACAACGAGCTCCTCGTCCCAGCCTGCGGGGCGACCAGATAGCTGAAAGTGCTGGCTGGAGCCCTCTACAGGACGAAACTCGAGACCTGTATCGGTGCGGGGCATGAGGTAGCGGGCGTCGTATCCTGGTGGTGGTCGCTCTATGGGCGCGATGGGTCCGAACTCAGTGGCGCCTATATCGCTTCATCAATGCCCACGCAGTTGACAGAGAGGAGATAGACCTACCCCAATGGTTGAGAAGCTTGATGTCGTGTGCCATGAGCTCCCGCAGAACCTTCTCGCCTATGGCGGCGCCTCCAACAGCCACAAATTCAAGCCGCTGAAGCGCCTCAATTGCCCGGTCGCCCTCGTGAAGAAGGTCCTCGATGATCGAAGGCACAGTGAATAGGGAGCGAGCGTTACTGGACTCGAGCTGCTTCAAGGTAGAGCGTGCAGTTGGAATGGTAATGGCTGCCAGCAAGACAAAGGGCAGACCGATGGACAGAGCGAGGCAGGGTGCACCGAGACCGAAACCCTGATGCGGACGTTGAGTCCAACGTAGATGAACGATGAAAGTAGAAACATACATGGTACAGGGGCAGGGTCGAGGCGTTGAAGTGCATAGGCGCTTTCTGCTCAGGGAGACGATGGCCTGATGCTACCACCAGAGGATATGCGTGGGCGTGGTAGATCGGCTTTGGTAGACCAGTCGTACCACTTGAGTGCATGATGATGGCATCACGATCGTTGTAGTGGAAGTCGCGGTATACAGGAGGAACCTTCATGTCCTGAAGCTCACAGTGCGTGCCATCGAAGAAGTCGTCAGCCGTGAGCGCCTGTACAAAGCGCGGTTTGCTCGGCAGGTCGTCGAGCAGCAGAATAGTCTCCTTGACGGAGCGTGCAACCTGCGACGATGTCAAGACTGTGGATGGACCAGTCGCCTTTACGAGGTGAACGATCGCGACCGGAGTCAAGCGAGCGGACAAGAGGAGCACCTATTGAGAGTATGCTTGTCAGCAGCGATCTTCAACCCGCGTATAAAGATACCTACCGGTGTCCCGATGCGAAGAAGCGCGAGAATATATATGAAGATACCGACGTCGCTCCCGAGTAAGATAGCAACAGGCGCGACTTCATCTGTGCGAGAGGAGCGACCTGTCGTCACGCCAGATCTGACGAGCCATCCAGCAGTACGCTCAACAGCCAAAGAGAGCTCTGCAAAAGTGATCCTGCGTCCCGAAGAAGTCTGACACGAGCCCAGCTGGACGCCAAAGAGGTGATCGGGGTTGTGCTTTGCGTTGAACTCGACGAGCTCGGGAAGCGAGTTAACGCCTTCTTGAGTATCAAGCCCGAACCCCAAGTTTATATGAGCGCGGACGAAGGTATTGTTGAGTATGGGCATAGTCGATGTTGCGCAGTCGTCTAATGAGCAGGAAACGAGTTTGAGCAGTGAGTGCAGTTCGTCCTTATACTTCGCCTTGTTTAAGAGTAGAGTATGCATCCCGGACATTGCGATGGAGCACGGCTGCTCATCCCGCTCAACTGCAAAGCGGGACGGTCAATCGCCGCATCCGTGTACTGTAATGCAGGCCTGACATAGGCACTTTCGACGGATATGGTAGCTTATGAAGTGCGTAGACGAGAATGCCGAGAGCACATCTATTGATAGTGGACGTAAGAGGCAAGAAGTTGCCGCGACCGGTGACGAACACAGCGATGCGCGGGCACGGGCGCATCTTGAGCGCGTCGCGCCAGCGGGTCCCTTGCTCAGCCTCTCCCGCCATGACTAGGCACTGTGCTTCACTCACCCTGTTACCAAGATGATCTTAAGAGCCATCTGAAGCGCCCTAATACTGTCCTCAATTGTATTAGCTCATTTTTCAGAATACCCTCTGAAGGTTCCCAGTACTTAGTCGTAGCCTCATGATGGCAGCGACGACCTCCCAGTACTTTAATTTCCAGAAGCTCGATGCGCGCTTCACGTTTCACGCCTCAAGGGTCCAGCGGCCATGTAGCGACCAGCATGATGCACCTTTGACCTGCCTCGCATCGTATCTCGGGGACACATAGCCTCGGCGGACTTGGCAGTGGGGTTCTGTGGGATCGATGGGTTGTGGCACGTCGTCCCACATAATACCCTCGCATGCACCCCTGCACCCTTCATACACGTACTACCTCGATTCGAGCAATACATTCGCGTGGTTCGCACTAATAAGGGGATGTCCTGCCCTTTTCTGATGCCCGGGGCCTGCTTCATTACAATACACAGAACTTGCTGTCACAGGACCCGGCCGGCCATCTTGTTCACTCTGCTGAAAATAGTGCTCGCACTCGCAGAGGCTCTGATTTAATACATGCAACTCCGCTGTCAATCGAATCTTGGTGGCGCAAGCGAGTACTACAGGCGCTCTCGCGGTCTCTCAGGCTCTTCAGCGACAACTTTATGCACGAGTACTATGCGCCCACTTATGACACATATTCCACGCTCTTGGGATAGAGCATAGTACGCTTATTCGCAGGGCCCGTGCCTGATCCTGAGTGCATAGTACTACTATGCGGGGCGGAAAGTGGCTGAGCGTAGCAGTAGCTTACAGCGTCCACCCAGGGGTTCGATTCGCGTTGCTTTGATCCAGCGCGATCCTTACACGCATGGCATTCGTTGGGAGAATAGGACCCAGAGTGGGACGATTGTAGAAACTAAGCTCTCGCGACACAGTAGACATGTACAGTGGGCTGATTCGTTGACTCTTTTGTGAACTGTAAGCCATTATATAGTAACTTGGTCGAGGCTTTTGGTCCCCAAAGACATCCATTATCAACAATGCACGAGAGACACAGCAGTAAAGGGTCGCACAGATGATCACTAGATATAAATGAAGCTGCTACATTTGACACCACTGCATGCATCGAACAAAATAAATATAGAGACCGGTAGGTCTACCACTCTGGAGAAGCGTGTCATCCTTGTGCAGGGGCCATGCTAATCTTCTCTGTATCGTTCCAATTTTTTCGTATGCCACCCCGAAGGGGGCGAACGGTGTTCGGGATTCCGTGACCCGAGGCGCGGAAATACGCGAATCGCGTTGGCCGCGGGTCGGATGGACGGAATTGATGACCAGATAAAAATGCGACTTGTGCGCTCTGAAGTTCACATGTACGAGCAACGAGAACATATGTGTCTGAAGTCATGTAGAAGCTGCTTCATAGGCGTATCCAGGGTCTGGCACGGTCTTGGGCAACGAATGT